>JAPEVC010000284.1:0-41013 GCA_027946555.1 Gnomoniopsis sp. IMI 355080 | reverse complement strand
CCCCACCCCTCCCGCCATCTTCCCCCCGAAATTATATAAACATTTTGCGATTGAGTTGGCAGGGTTTCGTAGATGGTTTGCCATGTTTTTTCTCATCTTCTTCTTCTTGGCTTTCGTTCATACCAGCCGAAACGTTATGACGCGGTCGGGGTGTGATTGCAGCCATAAGAGCAACATGTGTTTGTTACAGTGCGCTGGGAAGGCAGGAAGGGGAGAGAGAGGAAGGCTTGAAGGTGGCATTGGAAAGAGAATAGTGATGGACAGGCGGTATAGAGGGACATACCCAGCTGGAACCTTTGAAGGAGGAGGAAAGTCTGATGAAGACCAAAACAAGCACATTCACGCGACGCCGCCCCACCTACTAATTTCGACAGCAGAGGGACGGGCCAAAGCTAACATCAAACCACTTTTGGGGGAAGAAAAACTAAGAAAGACAGGTTTCGAAATTCCTCATCAATCACTTCATTTCACAAGAAACGTCGAGCTCGAGTTTGTCGGAGAGCCAGGAGGCCGCGAGTATAACCTAGGTAGGTACCCAGGTACCTCCTTACCTACTAGGTACCTACCTAGTAAAAGACGAATTGACTCTGAGGGATATGAATAAAGCCATTGATCTAAGTTTTTCCTTGCCCTCGCCCCGGAACAGCTTCCAATTTGACAAAAACTTTCATTTGTAAGCCATGAGACAAATACTTGGTTTACCTGCCTACAGCCTTGGTGCTAAGTTTCGCCACAGTTCCAGTTTGAGGGAGGGGGGGATGTTGGTGGAAGGGGGGAGAAAAGCTTGAGATATTCGCGGCAGTGCCTTGGCTCCTCGCAGGAGTAATAGCTTGAGGAGAGAAAAATAAAACCCCCCTCCGACCAGGAAAAAGACAAAGGACAAGACAATTTGCCATGTAGAATTTTCCCGCTTCTTCCAGGTACTGAATCATGGAAAAGTATCCCGTCGGAGTGATGTTTGGACGAATCGATGACGGCAATTTGGCGTGGTAGAGTTCACCGGGTTCCTGCACCGTCCCATCCCGTCATGCCCGGTACCTGAATCGATCCCAAAGGTCATAGCTCTCTTCCGCATGGGTGTAAGGATGTTGGTATTGGCCCCCGGGCGGGGGAGAGCGTGGGCTTTCCTTCCTTATGAAACGACCCAATGAACATGGAAGGCACGAGAAAGAAAGAGCACAATTATTTTTATGCAAAGTCTTTTTTCTTGATTGTGCCGCAAAGACACATTCGAGAGAACGTAGCCTGATATGCAACTAACTAGGTTGATGATTCAGTTGCGAACGCAACACAAAGTATGTACCTACCTACCTGGCAGCCCGGGTACAGTACGTTGGGGCAAGTGAGGCCATGTTACCCTCCTGCTTCTATTCCTGACCAGCTGAAGGTTTATAGATCTGAAGCTGGGTCCTCGCCTGGGACGATATCTTGCATATTGGCTGAGCTAGGTGCAGTGATTTCATGTTTGACAACTGGGCAAACTCAGAATTCTTCCGTATGAATGTAATCACTCAATCGTCAAATCTAGTTGTGATTGATAATGGTGATGATGATGATGATGAGGGGCTGAAGAAAGAGTGACACCTTTGTAGATGATGACCGAGCCAGCCGAAACATGGCAGGCAGGGGGGAGCACATGTCAGAGGCCGCGGGGGGGGGGGGGAGACCCTCCAGGAAAGGATCCACGGGGAGTCCAGAGCATTGCGGATCTCTGTCTGGCAGCCACAGAGCTTAACATGGGCCCTGAGAGGTACCTAGGTGTGGCATTGACCAACTGGCGGCGTTGATTCAATCAATCGCCCACTGGCAGTTTGTTTGTAGAGAGGCACAAGACAAAAGTGCTGGTGCCTGACCGGATTGAAAAAGAAAATAAAAGGCAAGTACTATCGAACCCGTCGGGAGAAAGTGTGCACTTTCAAACTGCCTCTCGAACGCAAAGGCCCTTTGCTCTGTTGGGGATAAAGTGCGTGCATATAATGACGCCCGCGTGGGCCTCTGCACGTACCCTGCAGCACGCTCGATTCGGCCCAGCAACCCAAGGGTTTCTCCAGCAAGATGAGGTTCCAGGGGTCTGTCTAGTCGGGGGGGTTCCCTGTGTGTATGTCCTAGAGTCATATCCTATCCTACCATGCCGAGCAAGGCAGGGCAAATGCAGGGTAGGGCAGGGCAGGGCAGGGCAGGCAAAGCAAGGCAAGCAGGATTGGGCGAAGGATGCAACACGGCACAGCAATGATGCTGTTTTGGGGCCTGATGGGGCATCGCGAATGATATGCTCTCGGTCGAAAATAGCCCAGCGGCTAGAATGTGATCTGCGCCCTGTCAATTCATGTTGGTTGCGTGGGGTCGAGACGGGCCTGCGACCTTTTCGAAAGCTGGGATGAATGCTATCAATTGCGCGATAAATCCTTATGGTGCCTGTTTACAGTCACTCACATGTTGGCCGTCAAAATGTCTGAGCGGTTATTCATGGTCCAGTCCTGGTCTACGGCATGTCGCTAGGGCATTTACCTGGTGGTATTTAGTCGGCTGTCTCGGGACGATCAGCCTTCCCTGCAGATTGATTAGACAACCCCCCCCCCCTTAGCAAACCCGCATCCCACTTCCGGCTCGCAGAGCGGCCTGGGCGTTTGACAGGAGGGGCAATTCCAGACATTCAAACCCCTACACCTTTCCCATCCACCCACCCAATTCGACCTCACTCCAAAGGAGGGGTGATAAGATAAGAGAGAGAGAGAAGAGGGACCTGGTGACAGACCGCCCGCCCGTCCTCCTGACGCAATGTCTCGAGGGGGCTATCGCGGGCAAATGAATCAAATGAATTCAATTGCAATCTTGAATTGGGAGAAACATTTAATATACTCCAAAGGCGACAATGGAGCATGTGATGGGGTGGTTGGGTGGGTTGGACCCTCCATCAAGCGGCAACCACCCCCTCGAAAACCGATAACGAACATGGCGGGGTGCTGTAGGAAGGTAGTCTGGTGACTTGCCGGTTGTGGATGCTTGTCTCAGATGGGGACTTCATCACGAGAGAGCCTTGTTACTATGCTGTGGGTTGCAATGGCTGTGCTATCAAAAGGAAAGAGAGGGTCCAGATACTGTGTAGGAGAGTTTCAATGTGAGCGCCACATCAGATAAGGACTGATTCCGTAATGGCGAAGGCACTATTTCGCAACGGGCAGCCGTCCAAGGCCCATTCATCTTGGGGGGCCCTCGTCGCCGACTAGAGAGGTCTCATGGGGGGGCAATCATGGGGACTGCCTAGCGCGGGCGAGACGCGGTCATGTGGTCGCGGTAATGTCGCGATAGAGAATGGGTGGCGACATGTAATAGTTCGGGCGAGACAGCCAGCCAGATTATCTGTTCCCCTTGTTGCCCTTTCTTCCCATTCTTATTTTCACCTTAGCGCAAACAGCGCTGTCATTGGGTCGAGCGGATGTGGTTGCAGACATAAACGGGCGAGATTGGTGTGTTCTGTCCATCATGAATCAAGGTCAACCTTGGGCAAAGCGTGGGGTGTAAGTAAATAATGCTATAGTAAGAGTGAGTTGGGTGGTGGCTATTCCGTATTCCGCCACCATATTCGGCAACGTGCCGGCCGTGCTTGATCAGTGAAGCAGGCTATGCTCCGTGTGTGTGTGACTCTGTACGACATTGCGAGCCTGATTGGGTCATTTCAGCACATCCAATTCATTCAGCAGACTCGCCAATTGCCTGGGCATGCATGTGTCGGTCTCCATGTAGAAACACATTCTCTTGGGGGGGGGGGAGAACCGGAAGCCTACCTGCCTACGTTTGTCCTTAGGCAGATGATTGGATTGCGCGTCCAAATGGCCAGATATGCTGTTGAGAAGAGCAGCCTAGAGTGCAACTCGAACCGCTATGAATCATCAAATGACACACTTGTATTAGCTCAATGCAAAGATTGTGGTATCAATTGTGTCTCTTTTACCCCTACCGCGCAAAGGGCGGAAAGTTGAAATGATACTCAATGTGGGCCACGGAAGTGACGAGGGTCTCGACAACTCGTGGGCAACGCAGGGTAGCCATTGACTTTGCCCAGTGCGCACTATGACGAGCCCAACACCCTCCGAGGCTGATTTTATGACTTGAATTGATAAGGTGGCAGAATTTCGCACGGCAGGTCAGTGAAGATACCTCGTAGCGTAGGTACCTCTTAGCATATACCTAGGTAGAGCCGGTAAGGTGCCCGGTAATTAGGTAGGTATTTCGCGCATCAGTAGTGGTGTCAAGTCCATGTGTTACTGGCCTGTGAAATGCCCCGATTGAGCCTGGGTGGACGAAATCCAATACATCATCAACAAGGAGAATTGGATTCATCCGAGTGCTGACGCTTCGAGTATCTGCCCCAGTGGGCCATCAGGTGTGGGATACTTTGCTTTGTGCACGTCAGGATCAAAGTCCAGATGGAAAGCGAGAGAAACCGGTGCGATTTGTGATGTTCAATTCTCCCTGCGAGGTGGAGATGCGGACACACCTACTCTTCACTAAAGACACCCCTCAAGGGTGGCAGCCTGATGACAGGCGGACTTTGTGCCGGAGTTTACTAGGTGGGTACCTACAATCTATCTACAGAAGGGCCGCTCGCTGACGCTCGCTGAAGCCGGGCTATCGAGAGCCTACTAGGGGCTGCCAAACGGCAGGGGTAGCCCCCGGGGTTACTGCGTATTGTTCCATTGCTGCCTCCCGCTGTCAGTCGTACAATCCCAGCCTTTTCAATCCACCTTCACCAAATTCGCCCCGTCTTCCATCGACTTCTGTTTAACTCTCTCACGATGACTCACTCGACTTGTGCCCCGGCAATTCGTCAATGGGAAGCCGCGGTAAGCCTCTCATCCCACCGGGTCAGCGCTAGACTGATTGGCCAATGGCTCTAGGGCCCCGACAGATGCGTTGTTCACGGCAGTACCTGAGCACACCGGGCTTTTTGCTTGTAGGCGGGGCATGTCGATGCGAAGCTCACCCAGTCCGGAACACTTGGGAAGCCTGTTTTCTGTTGGGTCAGACCTAGAGTCCAGACTCTTTCTGGGGGATCCAAGGTGAGCAAGACGAAACCCCCTTGAAAAAGAAAAACAAAAACACAATCCCAATAGTGAAACTCAATGGATCCCGTCGTCGCATCGTATAATGCTGCTTTGCATAGGCTGCCGCCGCTCTAGCATAAAACAACAATCAAAGGCTGTTCCGACGCCAGCTCACAACAACATTAATGCGGCCATGCATTGGAAATTGGACATTGGAGAAGAGATGCCAATTACCAATTGACTCGGACGGTCTTGCGTCAAAGCACATTTTCCAAGCCCATCTGGTGCCAATTGAGCCCATCTACGTGTGTTAATTCTCGGCTCACAAATCATTGACTCCCAGCAAGAGTGGGTCCATCTCCTCGGCGCCTCTCGATGGCTTCGCCTGGCAGTAATTGGCAGGGCCGTACCTCTCAAAGTAGTGCGTCACCGCCCGGCTATGGATGACAAGCGGCTCAGCGCTTGCCCTCCAACAGGCTCCCATTGTATGGCAGTGCACGGCACAACATGCACGTCCACGTGCTGCCCGCTCTCTTGTCAGCTTGGGACCTGGGGGTTTTTCGCGTCGCCCTGTCTCGCTATAGGAGGCTGAGAACAATACCAATTGGTGCATTAGAAAGAGCTATTTTGATCCGGGCACAGGAGCGCCTAATGCCCGGCTTTCCCGCCGTACATCGTGCCACCTCCCGGCTCGCGAAAGGACGCCGTCAATAATCAAAGCCACCGGACCATGTGGATGCTGGTCCTGGAACAGTGCATATCTTTCAATTGAGAATGATCCGATGTCTCAATTCGCCGAGCACGAGTGCCTATTATTCAAATACCAATGGCCTCAACACCAACGCGTGTCCAGCGGCACTATCTCATTTGCCTAACACTCAGGCTTCCTCCCTTTCTTCAGGTGCAGGCAGAGTGACAACTCAGTTGTGACATGTACATTTCGCAACATCAGGCCGATTCAACGCCCAATTCCCCACTTTGAGCATATTGTATGACAAACGGCAATTCTGCCTACTCACATCACAAGCCACGGCCAATTTAGTTGCTATTGGACGCACTTCAGCCTCCTACGACAGAATCGTTGACTTGAATCGCCCAGTCTAACACGATTGATTACTAGCGAAAATCCCGTCGACGGTCCTTGCCGCTGAGTTAAACGGAATGCAGCATAGCTGACTCTCAAGCAACCCACCGCCTTGGCACTACTCTTTTATTGACTACGGCGCCGTCGAAATGCCAAAATATGTATCTACTCACAAGACAGAGTACAAAGCATCCGCAGCCATGTGTGCAGGGTGCATTGCAGACAGACCCCAGGATTCCATCACAAGCTCAAGCTGTTTCACGCAAAGCTTCTTCGTAGGGGCCAGGTACTGCAGCCTGGCCATTGGCGGGCCGCAGCGTGGCACGTCGTTCGCGGTAAGACGGGGACGAGTCAACGACACGGCGCGCTTTCACTCGTCCAGTGCAAGCACCCAGAAACAGGTCTGCCCCGGTGCTTTCCTAGCATCTTATCATAGGGCTGCTCTCTACTAATGGCACATCCCATGGCGGTCCCTGGTGTCGCGCTGCCACCCGCACTTGTTATCGCCATGAATCCTGCACCGCGCGAAGAATCGCGTCGACTACCACATTTCAGGTTGCTCTCTCTCCGGGAGTGGACAAGTGGCTCGCAATTCCATATGAAAAGGCAAAAGCGAGTTGGCAGCAAGGTCGGCCCAGGATGGAGGGCAGATGTTGGGCACAGATGACTCTGAATTTGGCCCTCTGACACATTCAATCGTTGGTGCAGCGGTACATGGGGGGGTGCTCGAAGGGCGCTGCTGATGAGGAGGGGTGTGTTTAGCACACTCCCCAGCACCCGACCGTTTCGCATGAGTTCAAATGTCACGCCTGACCATTGACGTCTCTGACCTGGGTACAGAGACTTTCAAAACTGCGCCAATCGCAGCGAAAGCAGGGTATCACATGTACCGCTACCTTAGGCCGGATCATCCTTACTGGAGCGATACTTGAGCTAGCAGGTGCTGGCCTACGCTGCACATTTAGAGTGCGAAGTGTAGTCGGGCCTCGACTTTCCCACCCTCAAGGCTTACATTGATCTTTCCCATCCTCTCTCGGCCAGCTTTTTCGTTTCTTGTTTCCTCTCTTCTTTTTTCTCATACGCCTTTTCCACTCATCTTTCGTACATTCTAGCCCAGCTGACCAATTCTGCGGTCGCTAGGGGCACCTTTCTCGCTCCTCGTGCTTTGCCACGTTTGCTCCGAATACTTATTGCTTTTCGACCCCTGCTCTCGCAACCTCTGCCCGAGCCTTCCTTCTCTCCTGTTCTCCCTCTTACTTTATTCTACTTATTCAATTCGCAACCTCACTTCCTTCGTCTGCATTTATTCTATTTGCTCACGAACATACCTACTTGCAGACGCTCTCACATCCTGCTATTGAAACCCAATTGTGTACCCCATACTGTCAATTGTGGTGTGTGCAGTCTCTCCATATTATCTTGGAGCGCCGAGAATCACAAGTGACTGAACTCCCGTTCCTATTGTGACATTGACGACTTACTCGTGGACAAAAGACTTATATCATATTTGACGGCGTTCAATCGCCTCTGCGACGTCTTTGTCTCCGTCAAGCTCCGGCATCCCCACACAGGTGCTGCGGTGCACCATTTCAATTGCGCCCGGTAGTCAGCTTGGTGTTGCCCCTCGCCACCCAACCACGTCAGGCTATATCGCAACAGTCATAAGTCAACCTACATCGCCACACTCCGGTCGCAAAGTCCCACAGACTTCATCATGGAGTCTTCTCTTAACTCATATCAAATAACTCGTCCTTGGACTTTTTACGGAAGCTCTCAGGCGATTGACCACACAATGGACACACCAGTCTCCCCTCGTCAATCTACAGTTAAGAATACCCAAGTATCAACAACACACATGCAGTCCACAATCAACGAGGCTCCTGCGGCCTCTCCTGCCAACAAAGTCCCCGTGGCCTCTCTCTTGATCTCTCCTCCAGAGCAGACTCCTTACGAAAGCTTCGACCAAGGTCAACAGGCAACTATCCACACAGTCTCAACGTTGCCTTCCATGAAGAAACCACATGGCAACCTGGCCCAGCAGCCTCCTTCCCCTCCCATCTCCCCATTGAAGAAACCCAGCAACCAGGTCCAGACGACAACGGCCGGCAGCAATGTCAAGGACCCAATTCTGTATCCTGAGGAACTCACCAGCCCCGTCCAGCCTCTGTTCAGCCATCGTCGCCCGTCCAGTGTCGAGGCAATTGATATCACCAGACACATGAACGCCAGGAGGAAGAACCCTCTGAAACGTGGTGTCAAAACCCCAGATCGCCGAGACTACGAGTACTTTGCCTATGTTGTGACTGCGTGGAATGGCGCCTACGAACGACTGCGGACAGACGCTGAGCGAGCCGCCTACCAGCAGGCCGAGCTTGCACAGGTGAGATCCGACGACCGGGCCCGCCTGGCAGCCCACGCGGAGAGCAATCACGCGGAAAACAATCACAAGTCTACCAAAAAGTATCGCGCCACTAGCCACAAGCTCTTGAAGGCGAAGCCTGATCGTGCATCCATCACCGTCAAGGATGTGGTTGCTTCTGCCACTGGTCCTCACAACTCGCCCAAAGTCACAAAGTCTGGTCGTCAGACCGCAAAGCCTCGTGTCAAAGCTTCACCCGCAGCGGAGGAGAAGAAGTCGAAGGTCAGCAAGACCCAGACCGTGGACATCGACTACAACCACATCCCGGACTACTGCCCCCCTATGGAGACTCTGAACTCCATGAAGATGAGCATTCCTTCCGTGAGCAACCCACGACCATTCGAGGAGAACGAGCTTCAACTACTGCCCTTGCTCCACCCTCAAGAGCAAGACCTCGCGCGCAATCTTCGGATCAGTCCCGCTACTTATCTGACAACAAAGCGCCGCATCTTTGTCGACCGTCTCCACTTCTACCACTATGAGAAACAGAGGCGGGATGAGGAAGAGGCGGAAGGCAAAACATTCGTCAAGGACTTCAAGAAGACCCATGCGCAGAATGCGGGCAAGATTGACGTCAACAAGTCGTCAAAGCTGCACGAGGCTTTCGACAGTGTTGGATGGTTTGACAGGAAGTGGTGTGAGCGCCACGCGGCGCCGACGTTCGACAATGCCAAGGACAAGCACTTCTTCCCCGGCGATGGGAATGGCAAGCCTGGTCCTATTGGGTACTTCACCAGGAAGACCTAGTGGTGTAGTGCTTTGACCACTGCCGCTCGCCTTGTTTCGACTTATTGCCCTGTTGTCTGGGCCGATGTTTTAACAATCTCTGTGAATTTGGACACGGACTGTAAAGAATCGTCTTCCATTCGACAATGCAAACTTTCGAATTGCTACTTTCGGATATTCGTTCGGCTCGACTTTGCGATTAGGGTTCTATGGCTTCCCTTGGGAAATTTTATGGATACACTCGATACACCGCGCTACAGACTACAGATGATACCCGGAACCCGAGAACCGACCGCGACTCAAATCTATCCGCAACCTCGCAACACACCAGATTGACATACAATCACGCAAACTTCTACACCGCCAAACTCCACTCACACACACACATCATCATCTCGGGTCCCCACTCTTGCATACTTGGTCGGGTTCGGTACTGGATACAACTACAGGATTTTGGGTTTATTTTTTTCCTTTGTTGGATCGATCTTGGAGTTCACTTTTGCACTTTCTCTCTTTTATTGCGCACATCACCCGCAGGCACAGCTCCTCGTGGAAGGAATACTCAGACTGGACATGCATGTACCTGGTGGTGGCGGCGGCGTTTCCACTATTTTGTTTTTCCTTGATTTTCTTTTGTATGGGATTGGCGCTCCAGAGGATTGAGATTGGATACCCCCGTGCAATATACCCCCTCATGTGTTTTTTCCCTTTCTTCTTCGAAAGAGCCCCAGCACGCTGGGACTCACGAACAGATTGGTCGGCCGACTCCGTTGAGCCTGGTCACTTTCGTTTCTTCAAGAACGTTCCTTTTGTCAGCTGTACGGGAGGTAGTGTGCTGCCCCTGATATTTGTGTTGGAGAGAATTCCTTCAGTTCGATTCTGCCGTCTCAGCGACAGCGCACACATTTATTTTAAACACGCTTCAGGTTTTTTTCTTGCGCTGATCTCTCGGCTTGGCCTTCTCATGAAGGGACGCCAAAACCGCAAGCAGCGATATTTTTCTCCTTTTTATTCTGGAAAGGTTGGCCTGACGTTGGTGTCCTCCACTCGGGGAGAGACCAGCGTCCATAATTTGGGTCAATCCGAACCGCGGCGGATTTTTGGAAGAGAAAGGTGGGCGGACTTTGATGAGCCCCTCCGGTCAACTTGGGACTTTTGCCAGTGTTCCAAGGACGAAAGCTTCGGTCGTTGGCTTCAATACATCGATTTGGTCACAGAACATGTCCTCGTTGCCCAACCCGCGCTGGTGGGATGTATGACTAGGTGGCACGGACCGAAGTGGAGTAGATAACAAGAATCAAAGTCTCGTTCAACCCAGCATTTATGGAATACTGAATATGCGATCAGGCAAAGCAAATTGAAGTCGTGCTGTGAACCAAAAAAAGAAGAAAAAAACACTGCATACCATTCCCAGCGAAAGGGAAGTTCCAAGTGCTTTCGCATACTGTGAACCACCATTCTCGCTCATCAAAGCGGGAGAATAGTTTCCTCAGCCCTACGGACGCACGCCGGTCCCAAACCCTCGGGCTCTCCTAAAAACAAAAAAAGAGTGGTGTCAATCGTCCCTGCTTTCTGCCTAGCGTGATCGACAATCTCCGAAGGGGCGGGCCGTCGGGTAGAGGCGGGGACGCGGGGAGGGGAACAAAAAGAAACTATGTACAAAATAGGAGTGAGAGGGAAGAGTGGACCCCTGATCGATGTTCCCACTTTGGCTGCGAGGTTTTGATTTGACGACGTGCGACGACATCGATGGGTGAGGATGAGGACGTTCAGCGCATTGTCTTCAAGGGGAAAGCGGACCTAGGTAGGAAAGAGTTGTGTTACTTATTTAACTCACATTAGATGGTCCACGAGCTCATCAGAGAGTTTCTTGGACTATATGGGACTTTGAATTTTCTATTGCGCTAACGAGCCCAAGAGCTTGGAAAGCCAAGGCCACGCCGCGATTGCAGGTCTCGAAACTTTCACGTTAAACAATTGGAAAGATTGCTTGATGTATCAAGACAAGTCACACTCGTTCAATTGCATACATACATTATAATATACTCTCTATCAGACGTCCCCTCACCGTCCCTCCCACCACCTGGGCATGTCCCTCATCACTTACCAGTCCAACGGATACTGATCCGGTTCAAGACCAAAGTGCCCCGAGGCCGGCAAGGCCATTAGCGAAGCATTATTATTGTACAGCTTATAGTCAACGCCGGCAGTGATCACATCATTGCCCCACCAGCCGAGATTCGCGTCTTTTCCCGCGCCAAAGCCAAACACCAGCGTGACGACAAGGCCCGAGACAGCCACGCCGACGCTGAGGCCGGCAAAGATCATGTACGCGTATTTACCCCACCACGCCGTGTATCGCCGCTTGAGGTAGTACTGGAAGAACCACGCCAGATAGATCCCCAGCGTGGCGTACGCCAGGTTGTTGTTGCCCGCCCACTGGAGCGCGCCCGAGAGGGCCACGGCCGGGTGGATGCACGCCAGCACGTTGGCCGCGGGCCGCCAGACGGTCTTATCGAATAGCTTAAATTGTGCTTCATCCATGACGTGGGCTTGGAGGTAGCCTCGCATGCGCGGGGCTACTACCGTCTCGCCCAAAAGCCAGGCCAGGCCGAGTAAGGCGCCGAGGAGGAAGCACCATGGCAGCAATGGGTAGAGCTTGAACATGTTGTTTGTGCCAAAGGCGCCAAACAGGATGGTCGAGGCGTAGACGGACTGGGCGTACTGGCAGACCATGTGCTGCTTGTTGTTCCATGTGCACAGGCTGTCGTCGGTGTTGTAGTACGCGACCATGAGCTCGATGATGGCGCAGTAGATGATGCAGTTCAAGAACGACGCGACCAAATGTCCGCGAAAGACGGCCCTGGGCGGGAGTTTGGCGTAGTGTGCGTACTTGAGCTCGTTGGTGAAGCCGCCCGCAATCTGCTCAAACGCGGCGCCGAGCATGAGCAGGATGAGCTGCGCCATGGGGTTTCCCGGGAACCACAGTCCGGGAAGGACCTGCCAGATGACGTTCAGGTTGATGCCAGTGGAGGCGATGCTCTCGATGACGACCCAGGGGATCGTCAGCAGGGCGCCGATCCCTGTGACGCACAGGATGCTCCACCAGGGCGTCTGCGTCGGCCACGCCGTCACGGAGATGATGGAGACGGTGAAGCCAAAGGCGAAGACGAGGCCGTACCACCACTCTGGCACCTCGGGGTATTTGTGCATCAGGCGCGTGTGGCCGTCGGTGAAGCCGGTGTAGATGGATCGGCGCTTGATTGTGTTGACTACTGTGCCGACAAAGGCCTTCTTGAGAGGGGCCCGGTATTTGATGAAGACGTATACGACAGAGAAGGTGTAATAGATGAAGTTGCCCCCTGTGACGAAGAGGTTCGCGGTAGAGTAGTACGGGGGACCGTATGCCATGTAGCGTTCGATGTCTACTCCGTTGTCATTGGTCAAGACTTTGCTGACATTGTACTGTTGCGCTGTATTGTCAAAGGCGTTATTCGAATTGATTGGCATGAAAGCACCCCTATGTATCGCCATAGTCAGTGTTTGGAGAGGATGATCTGGAAGACGTCTAGTTCGCGATAGAGAATGGACGAACGTGCTTACGCGGACACTTACCAGGACGTATTAGTGTAGTACATGATGATGATGACAATCCCACCAAATGCTCGCAGGACGTATTGCTGTAGTTGACTGAGCTTTGTCAGTACCGTGCCTTTGCATCGGTGACCGAGATAAAATAATAGAACGACTCACGCAAAAAATGGTGAGTCCATGGTACCGGCACCTGAGAAATTTGGATCAAATGACGAGATTGGGTTGAAGCCCATACCACCATAGCTACCAGTGACCGCAGCAAGGTTGAAATTTTGAGGAGCGATCCAAGTCATCCAGTTTGTCATGCGCAGGGCCCCAAAGAACTCATTTGGCAACCAGTAATAGACGAGGAAAGCAAATGATGAAATCATAAAGCACGTATAACGCTTCATTTTCCACCCATTGATATACTCGCTCTTATTCTCATAACTAATCAGGGTTCTGTTGAGCGCCAGGGTTGGGAGCGCCGAGGGCCAGACAGCTTCGATCGGATAGACGGTGAGGCGACGGAGTATACCTGCCATGCCGAGTCCGTAGATTTGGTTGGCCCAAGCAAGGATGATGGCGAAGCCGTAGTTGACCCAGCGCTGATTGAAAAAGATCGGAAGGCGCATAACAAGTAGGCCGGTGAAGTTCCCGATGCTCGACGCACCTGAGAAGATGATGGTCGCGAAGAGCTGCTCTTTGGCCGTCCAGGGGCCGGGATTCAATCTGTACCTCGCCCCTCGAAGGCTGAAGCTCCAAGCTGGCAGGATGAAGGCGAGGGCGCGGCCCATGGGTACAAGAAGTAGCTGCACCACGGCGCCTGGAATCGAGATACCTGGCTGGCGAGGGGCAAAGACTGTGATCCGACTACATCAGCGACTTTCATTCCTTGGAAGAATTAAAAGGCTCGACTTTACAAGTGTTTACACCCGTGCAAACAACAACCCAAAAAAGCCCTAGAAACCAAGCCCGGAAGCTCTCACACGTCTCCTCCGGGTCGTCGTACGGCAAAGTCACAGCGCGAACTTCAGCGTACGGCGACCAATTGTGAATCAGGCCAGCCATCCGACACACTTGATAGTCCCAGTCGCTCGGCTCAATGGCACATGCCTCGTGTCCCTCCACCAAGCTCTTGCAGCGCTGCATCAGGGCCGTGTCGAAGGAGTAGTCCTGCGCCTGTTCCTCGATGATGGACTTGAGGCGGTCCAGGGACTGTGTCACAGACAGGGTGAATATGGCCTCGGCGACACGGTCCGGGTCCGAGCCTGGGGGTAGAGTCTCCCCGTTATGCTGGCCGGTGTACTCGGACTTGAAGCGTTCGAGCCATTCCTCTCGCGGACTCCAGCTCTCTTGTGACCCCTCTGTCACCGCCTTCTCGTCGAATCTGACGCACGGTACCTTTTCATTTGTCTCCAGGTGTTCCAACTCGTCCACTGACGCGACTTGGGAACCTGGTTGGGAGGGAGTGGTCATGATGTGAGTATAACCGGGTATATTTCGGATGTGGGAAAAGTTGCGAAGATGAGAATCTATTGCCAGATTCGCCTTGTCATGTTTCGATAGGAGCGGCACAAGAGGACTCAAAGTTCCCCTCGTTTCTTTATCTGGTGTTACCCATATCTGATTATGCGACGGGGACTGGGCAAAGTATGTTTGTGTGTATTGAGGGGCTGGTTCCACTCAATTTGGTCGTGTGAGGTCTTGGGGTCGCGGCGACCGGCAACAACATCCAGACTCGGAAGTGTAATAAATTACATACCGCTGGGGATAGAACAATATCAGGGGCAAACAGTCTTATCCTTCCTTGACGGGTAAAACTGCCTCACAAGTCCGCAGTCGATAGTGAAATATCAACTGTTCTTCCGATACGCCAAGCCAGCATAGTATCGCAGGTAGTAACTAGCCAAAATCTTCCAAGATAGTACTGGAATCTGAAATCAAGCTGGAGAGGAAGGAATTAGACATGAGACTTGTTCCTAACGTATAACCCAGCTACGAGATCCGGAGCACTGAATTCAATTACTGAACGCGAGCGGGCGCGCCACGGGTGAAACTCGCTCATGTGAACTCAAAATTAACACTCATACGCATTAAAAACCTAAATAGTCTTCGTCCTGACAATGCTCAACAACTAAACCCTCGAGTCTTTTTTATGTCGCAACCGCCAGGACTCAAAATAGAACTTCGAATCTTAAGATCTTGATATACCTAGGTATGTGTCCTGGTCACTGTCTATTTTCAATGGTAATGGCGACGTGTAGTTAAGTATGTCCTACAGGAAAGAGAGTGAAAAAAACTGTGCGAAAGGCTTGGAGGAAAGTTTTAGAACTGGGTTGAGAGTCATCCTGTTGAAACAGCCCGCTTCTCATGGGCAGAGGCTTCCTTACACATAGCTTCAGAGCTTTTCGTCGGATCAATACAGGCAATGGCACTTTCAAGAAGGATGCGAGTCGACTTGATAAGTGATCGAATCCAGTGATATAATGCAGAGGTCGACGTGTGGTAGGTGTCTGAGGTGGTATGGAGCTGGTTGGCTGGGCGAGGGAGAAAACAAACACTACACTTTAATGGTAAAAGCCAGGAAAACCAGATATAAACAGGCCCAAACGTTGAACTCAAGTACTGAAATGGATTACGGAGCAATGATATGTAAAAACCACAAGATCAGGATGGATGCTAGAAAGGCTGTTGGACAATATGCAAATAATTCAAGATTAAGTATTGTATTAAGTCATTACGTTTAGAGTGGGAGGTCCATATCCCACAACCATTAACTCCAGCCCAGTTATTGAATTCCAGGCGATTTTCTGTTTGCTTACCCGATGTCTGGTGTATTGGTGCCAATCCATCATTTAAGGGGCAATAGCAATCCACAAGCAAATCCAAATCTTGCCAATCTTCTTTTTAGGATCACGACCTTCATCTCTAGAAGGCTTTCTTCCCTTGGATCACTAACCTTCGTGATGGTGGTGTCCCTTGGAGGGCTTCTTGTCCTTGGGCTTCCTCTCTTTGCAGTGTTCGTCTCCGCTATCATCCTTGGGAGGCTTCTCGTCCTTGATGTTGTCGCCCTCGGCATGCTCGTACTTGTGCTTCTCCTTTTCCCAGTCTTCCTTGCAATCCTCGTCGGAGTCACCACAATAGCCATCGTCGTCACAACGATCATCCTTTTTGTCGCAGTGCGGCAGAGTCTCGCAGACGGCGTCTCCCTTGGGGCACCAGACCTTTTTGGGGGCAAATGGATTGCCGGGCTTCGGGTGTGGCTTTGGCTCTGGGTGTGGCTTTGGCGCTGGCTTTGGTGTTGGCTTTGGCTCTGGCTTCGGCGCTGGTTTTTCGTAACCGTCGTCGGGCTTCTTGGGCTCTTTTGGGTGGCCATAGCCAGGTGTATCATCATAATCGTCATCAGGCTTCTTTGGAGGCTCTGGGAAGTCAGGTTTCTGAGGTGGTTGTTCCTAAGCAATTGTTAGTCCGAATTCACATTCAGGCCAGTTCTCAATGTGTTGCACGGGTTGAGGGCGATTGCACTCCCACTGTCCTCTAGATATCGTAAAGCTAATTGACAAGGGTTCAAGAACGTGGATACTGGAGACGTCCAAAGTCTTGATTGACGGAGGAGAATCAATAAAGAGACCTCTTACCGGGTACTCAGGCTGCTTAGGGTATCCAGAGTCAGGCTTGTTTGGAGGGTAGTCTGGCTCCGGTCCAGGGTAATCCGGCTGGCTAGGGGGTCCCTATGCAGATAATTAGCATCAAATACCTGGTGGATCGATTTCGAACGACACAAATGATCCGACTACTTTTGGCTCCAGTCCTATGCTAAAGCACCCAGGGCTACGGATTGCTGCCAATAGAATATTCACAAGTCAAAGTTGGTTCACAGGGTCCACAAGAGGTCTTACCGGATTGTAAGAGGGTGGACTTCCTCCCGGAGGAGTGTAAGGGGGCTGTTGCGCAGGAGGACCATTGTATGGAGGCTGCGGCGATGGGGGCTGTGGAGCAGGAGGACCATTGTATGGAGGCTGTGGCGATGGGGGCTGTGGCGATGGAGGCTGTGGAGTAGGACCGTTGTAAGGGGGCTGCTGCACAGGAGGACCACTGTAAGGCGGCTGTGGTGCAGGAGGACCATTGTATGGAGGCTGTGGTGCAGGAGTGCCATAAGAAGGAGGAGGCGTTTGACCAGGAGGGCCAGAAGGAGTAGGAGGCCAGTCTCCAGGCTGGTCAGGCTGGTCAGGCTGTCCGGGGAAAGGTGGAGGTGCAGGTGGCCAGTCCGGTCCAGGGCCAGTTCCTGGTGGGAATGCAATAGGTGGGCCTTCACCGCGACCACCCTGCGTGTCCCGCTTCTCAAGAGCGTCCGCTTCCAGCAGGAAGGGAGAAGGGCTCTTGCACATGGCGGCGTTGCCGAGCTGTTGGGGGAACATTTAGCCGGTGGTCTTTCTTACTACTTCCTGTTGTAGTAACACAAGGATCTGATAAGAGGGGGTATAAGGAGTGACTCACCACGTTCACGGTGCAGCACTGCGCGATCTTGGCAACCTCCTGGCAGGACTCGATGAAAATGGTGTAGTTGGTGGGCGCGGGGTAGGGAGCAATACATCCGGTGTGGACGACACCGAGGACATTGCCCGAACAGCAGAGGACTTTCCTCATAAGACCATTGCAGCCGACGACGCCCGGGAAATCAACCTCGTCGTCAACCGCGTCCTCGACGTGAACGATGGTTGGAGCAGCGAGTGCCTGGGCGGTAAACGCCAGCAAAGCCAGCGAGGCAGCAAGTGGAGCCATGATGGACTCTTTGTAAAGTGAGTAACCTGAAAGTTTACTCTGGTGCTGATTTAGCAAAAGGCTTCGGATAGTCCGAGAAAGGAAAGGAAGAAAGAGAAGGATCCGATGCCCTCGGCTCTGGATCTGCCTTCTCTTTTATTCACAAAGGAGAGGAGACGAGGCGGAATCTACTCTTGAGTCGATCACATGTAAGCTCAACTTAGTGCAAAGTAGGTGCGTGGTGATGGCTTCATAAATGTATCTATTACCGCATTGGGTACGTCAATATCAGCCGTGCACAGTTATAGTAGGGGTAATGTTGGTGATTGATGGAAGGCCGTGCGGACCCTAGGTGATTTGCTTAGACCGGGACTTGACAGCTGACATCTGGCAGCGGAAGCGGGTCCTCGAGCTAAGTTGCGCACTTGTACATGAACAGTACTTAGTTCTTGACAAAGCCTCATACCGTTCGACGTTGACCCGTATCACTGAGAGGTGATGGAGACTTTGTGCAATGCCATTGAGCCATCTCACGTGTTGATCATCCCATCTTTGAAGGTCCGGTCAGATGAATGACGATGGAGATGTTGGCAAAGTGTTGTTCTCCATGATTTCGTGTAGGGGCACGATCCTTCATCGCGGATAGAAAAGAAGAAATGATTAAATAGGGCTGATGACCTCCATCTGCTACGCGTGACAAGTCGCCTTCACTCTGGGCTTTGGGGACACTTGTTTCCCTGATGTCTTATTGGAAGTCGAAAACCGATGATGCTTCTCAAACTCAGACTTTTATTAGATGCTATGCTTTGTGACAAGCTAATGACACTAGAACTCAAATGCCAGGCTCGATTACATGCTTGATGCCATTATGACGGATCGAAAGCGACTCCAGCTCACTGAGTGGCCCGATCACATGCCAGCCGAAAGCGTGTAGCCGCCGTCGATTGCAAAGTTTTGACCGTTCAGGTACTGGTTGGCGACGGCAAACAGTACGCCCTGCGCCATGTCGACGTCTCGGCCAGGGCGTCCAGCCGGGACCTTGCCCTCGAACTTCTCCTTGGGAATGTGGCTCTTTTGGAACTCGTCCGACTCGCTGGTGGTCATCTCTGATGGGAACACACCCGGGGCGAGGCTGTTGACGCGAATCTTGTGACCGTTGCTAGCGATCTCTGAAGCTAGCATGCGGGTCAAGTGGATGGCTGCGCCCTTGGAAGCATTGTACGCGAAGTGGTGCTGGGCGACCTGAACCATGCCGCTAATGGACGTGATGTTGAGGATGGTGCCTGACCAGCCCTTGTGCAGCTCAGTCGATTTTTGAAGCAGAGGCAAGAATGCAGCTGCCAGAGAGTGTTAGTGGCCGCTTAAAAACACATGACCAGATGTGCTGGAAGATAACGCACCCGAAGTGAAGAAAACACCAGCAACATTGGTGCTGTATACACTGGTCCAGTCCTCAAAGTTGCTCTTCTCAACATCAAACAAGTTCTCCTTCATCTCCTGAGCAGTCTTGGTCTCGGTAGTTACAGTCTCACTGCTGATGCCAGCGTTGTTGACCAAGATGCACAGACACTTCTCTCGAGACTCGATCTCCTTGACGAGCTTGGAGATGTGATCCTTGTCTGAGACGTCGAAGCCCTTCAACGCGATAATCTCACCATCGACGTCCTTCCCATATGTCTCGACGACGCGGTCCAACTTGTCACCCGTGCGGCCAGTGATGTACACTTTGGCGCCGTTGACAGCGAGAGCCTGGGTGATCATCAAACCGATACCACTGCCACCTCCCGTGACCAGGGCAACACGACCCTTCAAGTTGAAGAGACTGTTGCGGTTGAGATCACCGTGGCTTGCTGCTGCGGCGCTTTGAGTAGCCATTGTGGATGATTGGATTCTGGTGGGTATTGTGCGGGATATTCGTAGAGGACGTGATATGCGTGAGGCTGGGGTAGTTGCTTTGATGCTAAACGCTCGACGAGAATTCACAATTGGACTTGTTTGAGATGGAGTGGAGGAGAGAAATCGCACAACTGACAATGCTCTCGCTTTATTTTGGTGAAGGAGGCGGGCAGACGAGGCGGATGACAACACCGAAAGCATGATGACGACAGCAGATGAATATCAACCCGAGACGTGCTGAAGGAAATACTCACCGGTGACTTACCCTTAGGAAGCTCTTTCTGCCTTCTTGTACGTTATAGCTGCACCGTGGTGAACACACAATGACGGCGATTTGCGAGACGTCATGACGAAATTGGCTGCTGGCTGATGTCAGGTCCGTGTTGTCGGAGCCAAATCTCCGGAGACCCTAACCCTTGGACCACACCCACTGTCTCCCTTCTCTGACGACTACTTAGGCTTTCTTCTGATTTGTGACTTTGTATTAGAGAAATGTCGTTTCTAAATACCCCAAGAGCTCAGCCAGCGAAAGAACTTCCATGTGAAAGCTTTCGATCCTCAGACTGTGGACTAGCATCCAAACCTTGGAAGACAGCAAGAAATCTCATCATACAAGAGAGAGAAGTGACACGGAAAATGATCCAGCCATCATCAAGAGAATCGTATGATATCCAAATTCCAAGCCACTTGCCATACTCGGCGGAGTCCCACCCCCACCAGTCCCATTACCCGTATTATTCGCACCTACAATGACAGCGAACTCCGCAATTGTGGCCCCATTTCCGCTGTCTCCTGTAGCCTGATTACCCCATATTGTCAACATCGCATACCTCCCCGCATATACCGGCTGACTGAACGTTACGTTCGTTGTATTGCTCACGTATGCCTGGATCAAAGACGCCGAAGCCGCGTCATATTGATTGCTGATCGCGACACTGCTTGCGCTCGTAGCATTCACGAACTGCGCACCGTCGCCAGTACTGTTCGAGAATGCCACGCTGTACCCGCTCGGCGGTGCCTGTGCCCAGTCAAAGCGGAGACCATTGACAAGCTGGCCCTGAGCGTCGGCACCAAGGTCGACCGTCACACTGCTCGAGACATTGGCCGCAACGGGTTGCCACTTGGTCGACAAGGCGCCGTCGTTCGCCGCGAATGGGAACTGGCCTGGCACGAAGTCGGTGGCAGTGGTGGCCGGGACGCACTGCGCGATATTGCCGGGCCAGGTCTTGATGGAGCCAATGTTGCGGTTGGGAATGACCACGGCAGCGCCGGAGGCTGGGAGCTGGTAGGACACGGTAGTGGAGTTGGTGCCGATCGTGATAGGGATGGAGGCGTTGGAGAAGCTGGTGTTGGCGCTGGCGAGGGCTTTTCCCGGAATCCGCTGGAGGGTCGTGTGCGATGAGTTGGACGTGGCGTTGATGGCGTGCCCTTGCCAGTAAAAGGTGCGGTAGTCCAGGTTGGAAATATGCGGAGGGAGAGATGGGTCGACGTTGAGGGCGTCGAGGCGAAGGCGAAGGCCAAGGTAGCCGAAGATTGCTACGCGGTTGGCACCGCCCATTCCTGTGAGGAAGGGATAGGCTGGGTGTGTGCCGCCGTTTGTGGTGTAGTCGTCGACCAATTGCTCCGAGTACTGGAACCATGGAGCTCGGACGTAAGGATGTGATGACCCGACCCCGTATGTCCACGAAGAGCAGCCAGACGGCGAAAAGGCGTTGGCAACGATGCTGAATACGCCATATGTCATACCAGGACCAGTATCACTCTGCTTGAGGGCGTAGTAATCCAGGTCAGATAATGAGTACTGGTTCGGGTAGTCCAAGAAATCATCAATCAGGACCACGTCAGCTTGCTTGACCGAAATCGAGCCATTCATTGACGAGTATTCAAGAATGATGTTTGTGGCATCATCAGCTGGGATTTCCATGTTGTTGGACGTGTTTGCCGCCAGGGCATTCACCTGCTGGCCTAGCATCGTGCGGAAAGTGTTGGCTGTTGCCAGGTGAGTCTTTATGAGGGCCATGGTATAGCCTGGGTTGTCGACAAAATTGGCGAACTCATCCTGCTACTTATCAGCTTTGGATTTTGACAAGTCTACCACAAGGGGAAGCTTACCGGGTCAGTGGCGTTGGTGAGGCTATAAGTCCCGGTGGACTGATTCATGGTGACAAGCTCCGAGTAGAAGGTGGCAATGCCGTCATACACGGGGAAGTACTTGTCACGGAAAGTCGCTATGTCCCCGGTGACTACATAGTAATTGAATAACTCGAGGCCTACATCGCCGTTGATATGGTACTCATAGTCGAAGCACGGTCCTGTCCCGGTACAATTGCCAAACCGACCAGACGTCCACGGGTAAACAGCCGCGGAGCCAGACGTAAATTTGCCCGTCTCATTCTGTGAGGATGAAAACGCCATGTCAATGTTCTTCTGAGCTTGTGGGAAAAGACGAGCTCTATAGTCGGCCATGGCAGATGCAGCTTCTGGGTAAGCTACTAGTAGTCCAGGAGCCATCCAGACATCCGCGTCCCAGAAGATCAATCCAGCGTATGAATCGGACCCAAGGCCCCCAACGGAGATACTGTTGACACCGAGCATGGAGTTGTTGCCAGCCTGAGCTTTGGCGTTGCTGCTAATGGTATTTTGAAGCAGGTGGTAGGGATTCGTGACACTAGTGATTTGCTGCTCCACGATATACGGATCCAATGAAAGAGACCCGTTCTCGAAGCTATAGTTGTCGACAGAGTCTGAAGTAAGAATTGTGGCCCATTCTGCTTGGTGGGACTCCAACAGCTTCTGGAACCCAGATTCAGCCGCAGCAGAAGAGGCACTGCGCGCCACAGACTGGGGGTCGGGAAAGGCATCGGTCGATGCTCCTCCTATGTACTTGGTTATCGTCGTGGTGGTACCTGCGTTTAGAGCAACTTGAGCAGACTGGGCGATGGAAGATTGATTTGCGCCAATGGAGGGGTTGTTGGTGATTGACGTTGTTGTCGTGATCCCGTCTCCCGCAAGTTTCGAGTAGATGTAAGCTGTCACATTACTGATGCCAACGGGCCGAACGGCGGTCCAAATTGTGCTGCTGTTTGCATCCGAACCACTGTCAACAGAATCCGTCCGCACAGCGCAGTCCCCCTCGAGAACATCAGTCACGGTCACGTTCGCATTATTCGCAGCCGTCAAGGAGAGCTGTACCGCCGCTTGGTTGATGTTGAGCTTGTGGACAAACATGGTGTAGGCAACTGCCAAGGGTGAGCCAGCTGAAGGCGTCCAGGTGTAATTCCAAGACAACACGCCGGTCTTGAAGTTCATAGACGAAGTGAAGTTGGAGATCTGAGATGCGTCTACAGACGCGTTCAGAACCTGTCCACTATTCGCCTCAACCGTCAGGCCTGCCCAGTGTGGCACGCCGGATATCACACTCTCGCCTCCATATTGGTTCAGCCACTCAAAGTTGGTGCCATTGGTAGTTGGCTGGGAGTCCCAGAAACCGCTGACGGTAGCGAACGTTTGTCGGCGGCTGAAAAGCGGCCAGCCAGATATCACGTCCCCATCCACAGGGGTGTCCACCTCGAAAAACGGTCCGACGGCAGCAACATTGATGCCAAGGTAGCCATTAGCAAGAGACATGCGTGATTGGTAGTGGCCCTGGTCGAGGTTTGTGGTTGACAAGACCCAGTTGTCATTGTCCCATGTCACGCCCTCGAAGCGAGTGTCGTAGATTTGACCCAGGGCCGAATCAAGCAAGGCAGCAAGGAGGAGCGCAAGACTCCTCATGAATACAACGTCCATATTCATCGTGGCGACTTGAGGTCGGACTCGGGGCAGGAGACGAGAAGTGCAAACGCGCGAGAAGAAGGTCTAGATATGTGTGTCAGGGAACACAAGCATTGTCTCATAATCCCCCGAACTGCCACAAACATACGAGGCTCGGAAGCTAATTCTCGGTGAAGCAGAGTAGAGACAAACCCAGAAAGACAAAAATCAATTAAACTCTGGTGAGGCCCGACTATGCCGGGTGGGGCTCCTCACCAACCAGCCACCGTAACGTCATCCGGGGCAGGGCTGGCTGCTGCCCTGGCCGACCAGAGTGAGCCGAGCCGAGAGCAGGAGACTGACGGTACGGAATACTGTCATCCTCGTCCAGATCTGGTGACCAAAATTCAAGGGAAATTGATGAACGCATGCAGCTGAAAGAAAGCAGAACAAAAAGAGTTAAGGGTCAGAAATGTGGGGTAGCGGTGGGCAATCCCGGCGCCACGTTCTACGATCTCCGGAGCAGCTCCCGAACAGTAGACTCTCCGGGTCACTAGCGCAATTTTTGTACATAATTCTAGATTCTTCGTACAAATTCACAAACTCAGAACCAATCAACAACTCAATCTTATGAGAAAACGTAGCCTCCAGACAAGACAAGGCCTTTTCACTGCTCAAGAAATGCACTGAAGCTTGTACTGAAAGCTTGTGGCTGCGGACATTGGGATTTATTTGACCCGACTCGAGAGCTGTACGTATGCCAAGGACGAGGAGAGAGCTACCAGGTAGGTAAGAATATGTCTAGCACTAGTAATTCTATCAGAGCTTTCTTAGCGTACAGGGGAGGTTATAATATAGTGCTATGTAAGAGTTTCCAAGTAACAGAAACGGATTTACCATGGAAGATACATGCCCTAATTATCCAAAGATGGCGAGTTACGGATGTGCCACTGATCAGCGGACCTGATTCCGAACAATACACAGACAAGTATGCATACCAATATCTAAAGACCAAGTGTTAGGTTCATGAGGCACTACTAACCCAAACTGGTCCCCTCCGCTAGCCTGATACTGTCCAACGCATGTTGAAGCCTTTGCTTTACATCCTCGTCAACCTCCCCTGCAGCATTCTCGGCTGAAGCGCAAGCTTGTTGGATCTTCTCGAGAGCCTCCACCCAGATATGCCACCTCTCGCGCTCGAACCCAGTCCAGCCCTTTGATGAATATTTCGGTCCCGTGCCTTCGCTCTCGCCAAATTTTCGTTCATGCTGTACTTGATCCCAAAGGGTTTCGGAAGCGTAGATGAACCATTCGCAGGCCGCCCACACTGCGGACGACCTAGCCTGTGCCAGAAGTGAAAGCTCCGTCTCTTCCTCAAAGGCTGTCTGAAATGTCCAGATCGCTCTCGGGGACTTGTCGGTCCGGCGCCACGGTACCTTTGTGTCACCCGTGGTCGGCAGTGCGTAATCTATCTCAGTCGCCTGCGTAATTTGGGCAAGAAAGGCATTCAGTCTAGACCATCGCTGTTTCTTGACGATATCCAAGTCGGGATCATGCGGGTCTATGAAGTATGTGTGACATTGATCAGCTTTGCCTCCAGCATATTGGAGCAGATGAGTTTCCGGATGCGTGAAGCTTACCTGCGTAGGCGGGGCCGTAGTACTCTTCGTCCACTGAATAGCCAAAAGACGGCAGTTCTGTCCAGAGAACGGCGCCTTCCTGGTCTTCTAGCGGTTCCCCTGTAGATGGATTCATCGCGGTCCGCTGCGACAATTCCACCAGGAAAGCAACGAGCTTGGCGTGTATGTTTGGTTCAAGACGTTGGGCGAGCTCCAAGACGCACTGCGAAATACGGTACTCGACCAATCCATGGCCCTGCTCTGGGTTGCTTGGATATCGAGAAAGTGCTACCATGGTAAGGTCATTGATATGCTCGAGTGCCTGCTCGACCGTGAAGTTATCTTGGTTGACGAGATTAGACAGGACGGCAAATTCATCCGTATTTTCGTGCAGAAACGGGTTCGGCCATCCAGTTGGGAACCCAGTCCCGTTTTGTACAGCTTGCATGATCGATATAGATGTATTTACAGCTGATATTAGATGGCTGAGTAGTGGAAAATCAGAAGAATGATTGTGAAGTGGAGAGCATTGCCAGACAGAGCAGGGAGCCATGATACGAAGGAGACAGGCGAAGAGAACATTATATGCACTCAAAGTGAAGTACGAACGCCCGAAAGGGGCACGTCAATAATAATTACGTATGATTTTGACACCCATATCCTGGTCAAGGGGTTTCAGCTGCTGCAAGTCAAGTAATTCAAATGTCTGCGGCTGCTTATGGCATGCAGATGTATTACAGGTGTTCGACCTGCGCCTGGATGCAGTCAGCCTTCGACTTCCTATTTCTGGTTTGACTGTCCGCTGACCAGAGGCCAGTATCGAGTCTACCTCATACGATCTCGCCAAGTTCTATTTCGAGAGGCCGCTTTTGACAGAGTTCAACTATTCGCTACGATTGTGCTATCACTTGTGTTTAGTCATTTCACCTATGGGCATCTGCTCACCCCCCCCCCAGCTTGTAGTCAATTCTATACACTACCAGCCTAGTATTCAATTGAGGGAGGGGGCACAACAGAGGATATTGCGATATTGATAGATTTTCCAGTGAGCTATGACAAGTTATATTCAACATAACGACTTCACAAGGTACTGCCCCCACAGGTCAAAGGCCTGCGGGAAGTCTGGAAACGGTATGAAGTTTTCCGAAGATGAGAGCGGCCAGTTTCACCTCCACCTGACCACCATCGCATTGCTACTGATACTCTGTCCGAACCACGAACAAGGCTCTATACTTGAGTAGGTATATTATGCAGTCTTTTCGTACTGGGTATCTTACGTAGGTACTTCCATCTGAGAATAGAATCCTTCAAATTATCTTGGGGGCAAGAGTAAGACTTCCATGGTCATGCACGAGGCTCGTGATGATGTAAGGGGCCAAAACCGCTATACGAAGCCTGCTCTGGCTTTGCTGTTGCAGATGCCGTGGACTACTGCCAATTTCGAATGGACATTCATTGGATCCCAAAATATATCGAATTTGTCAAACAGGCTTACAAGGAGACTGATAGGCCTGCAAGTGGCCCAGACAGAAGCTGACCGCTTACAATCTTGAAGCATTGCAAGAGATCACTCGGTATTTATACACTTCTAACGCGATGCTATCTATCAAACCTGTATTGAGACCGTTTACATAAATTGTGTCGCCTTCCGGCCTCATCACACGATTTGATTGTCGAGCATCTTCATTCATTTACCTTTTTGGTATCTTCTTGGTTTTCGTTCAATAAGCTATCCCATATCTCAGCTGTCTTTTCTCTCCTTCCACAATGTCGAACTGGAAGTTCAGCGTGTTGCTGAGCTTTTTGGCCCTGTTCCAAGTAACGTTCGCCAATCCTGTGGCCACCCGTGGCGAGTTATATGCCCGCATAGCAACAAATAGCGCTACTTGCCCCGGTGGCGAGATCATTGAGAAATCAGATGTAGTCAATGCCTTGGCTAAAATCAAAACCTCTACCGCACCGAACGGACAAGACATCGGCGGATATCCAAAAAAGTTTGGTAACAAATCAGGCTCAAAAGTCGTGTTTCCTCAATTATCTAACTCAGGTCAATTATGGGAATTCCCCATTGTCATAGGTGGTACATGGACTGGCAGTAAGACGTGATACCCTGTTACTTCGGATTGTATTTGAGGAGGCTACTGACGACATTCTTGTTTACGGCTTCAGACGGTCGCGTTTCCGCATACCGGATAGTTACAGACGACAAATACGTGTTCCGTGGAGTCATGGAGCATACCGGTGCTTCCGTCGCGAATGCCTATACGGCGTGCACAATGGGTTCTGTTTCATCAAGCACGACACCAACGCAGACCACGACCACGACAACACACGCTGCTACAGCCAAATGAACGCGTGACCACCTGTGCAGAGTGTTAAATTAGGGAGCAGAGATGGGAAAACAAGTACAACGTTGGAGTGTCTTGGTCGCATTTGCTTGAAGTTCTGAGGTCGTTTTGTTTGATGGTCTTTACTTAATATTGGCTCACGATACCTGTAGCTGGCTATGGGCAGGACGGTTGATCCATACTACATGGAGAGTTTGATACATCTCCATATTTCATAT
The DNA here is from genome assembly GCA_027946555.1 of Gnomoniopsis sp. IMI 355080. NCBI lineage: Eukaryota > Fungi > Ascomycota > Sordariomycetes > Diaporthales > Gnomoniaceae > Gnomoniopsis > Gnomoniopsis sp. IMI 355080. The sequence continues at coordinate 13,568 of JAPEVC010000284.1, read as the reverse complement.
AAATCGCTGATTGTTGATTCATAGTCTCTCTGCAATGGTGGCATCCAATTCACAGGGGTTCAGAAAGCGACATGCTAAGTGCCCAGGTGGGTGCCACCGGAACCATCATTCTCACCTAGGTACTTAGGTGGCTAGGTTGTGTGTGGCACGGGTAAACATGTACCACATAATCTAGACAACGTCGAGAGGATGAACATGCCAGCTCGATCATGCTCCAATCAACACGGATAAGGCTTGTGGCAGGGCAGCGAGTAAGATACTGCAAAGAAGGCTTTGGCATTTCGGACTCTAGTGTAACGAGCCATACCATAGGAGCACGATGCAGCGCCAGAGATGATGCCGGATAATAGTCCAGAATCGGATAGTAGAAAGCATCACGAGCCAGATCCTGCAGTCATCAAAGTACCGACCTCCGGCGAAAGCAGAGATCAATGGGGTGATAGAATCAAAATTTATAAGAATTCCAAACGCCAATTAACATATTCAAGCAGGTTTCTTTGAGCAGTAAACAGGTATTGTGACTAGTCCAACTGGCAGTTTGCGCGCTCCTACTGAGTATGAGGACCTACATTGTTGCTACTAAAATCAACAAACTCCCCTTCAGCAATCTCCTGCGCAATAGGTTCGTATCGCCACCTCCCAAAATACGCAGATGTAGATCCATTACCACCGTTACTTGTAGCGTATACGCCAAGTAAGGTCCCAGTGTACTTACCAGCTCCGCCGCTTAGAATTTCCGCCGATCCAACCCCAAGCACAATATCATCACCACGGCTTGCAGCGGAAGCAGCTGAGAACTCGTAGAAAGTGTCGTTCAGTGTCCTTACCCTTAGTTGAATTGCGGCTCCTTCCCACGACGCCGGAACAGTCCGGACGACTGTCGCTGGTGCAGAGACTGCTGTCTGACCCGAAGCTTCGGCGCGTAATCTCAGCACTTTCGTTATGGAACCAGAGGATCCGTTTGAGGATGCAGTTGCGACTATTCCGAGATCGAAATGCTGCGTTTGCGTCAGAAAAGCCGTGATACCGGCCTCCTCGCCTGGTTGCGTCGGCGCATAGTTGACCAGATCCACAGTAAAGTTGAACAGTGTGTGTGACTGTCCCTTCCTTGCAATAAAAGACTGTCCTTCTTGCCCAGGCACAAAAGCAGCATCACCCGTGAGATTTACTCGAGATGGCCTCAGACAAAGGGTGTTCTCGAAGCCCTCTGGCGAGATGACGAAGTTGCCCTGCACCTCATCCTGGGCCCGCCAAGTGACAAAATTTTTGGGGAGCGAATCTCCCGGCGCAAAATCCAGAGCCTGTGAGGTGTTTGCTAGAGGTCCATCGCCAGGAGGGTCAAGGACAGGCACTGGTAGCTCCCAACCCTGCATTGTGCCGCGAACGGGTTGAAAGACGGGATATTCTCCTTGGTCCCAAGTCACGGGATACAGCACAGTCTCACGGCCCATTGGATAGACCAAATAAGCTGGGCCTGACCTCGTAGCAAGAGCACATCCCCACCACTTCCCATTTGCATCTTGGAACAGATCCCCATGGCCAACAGTCTGAAAGTACTGGTCGGTCCCTCGATTTGTCAACACAGGATTACCCTCGTACCCAACATACGTCCCATCGATTGTCTCGCTTCTAGCCATGGCAATGCTGTGATTTAGCTGCGTCCCTCCATTGGCGATCAAGAGCCAGTACCAGCCATCACGATGGTAGATGTGCGGCCCTTCGGGTGAAGCCTCGCCATTTCCATCCCAGATGACTTTAGGTTCCGAAGAGGTAACTGCCTTCAAATCGACTTTGTACTGGGTAATCGACCACGGCCCTGTCCCATTGGCCACTGTAACGTATACTGAATTATCAAGATCGAAGAAGATATCAGGGTCGGCACCTTGGGCTGGGTTGGGGATCTGGATGGGGTTTGCCCAAGCAGCATCGTCAAAAGGATCCGAGGTGGTGAAGAGCAAAATTGCTGGATCGAATGTTTCGACAGCCACAAAGGCTGTGATGATGTAGAAAGTGCCGTTGTTGTACCGCAAAGTCGATGCCCAGGTGCCATCAAACTGCACCGCTATGCCTGTAGATGTGATGTTGGGGTACTGCTCGATGCGACTATAGGCGTGGCTTACCAATCGCCAATTCTGTAAGTCTTGGCTGGCGTAGATTGGCATGTTGGGGAACGTCAGGAAGCTGGACGTCGTACAATACCAGGAGTTATTGTGCTCCGGCACGAATATACAGCTTGGGTCGGAATTCCACCCCGGCAGCATTGGGTTTGTATAGGTTGAGTTGGTGGCAACGCAGTGGCCTACTGCTAATGCTGCGAGCATAGCCGCAGACTTGGTAGTAATGGACCACATCCTCACCGTTGAGGTTGACTGCGGGCGATTCAGGCGGTAGTCGTGCTGTATTAATGTCCAGAGGATGCCACAACAGAGCGGCTTCTTCACCACGTCAGTGAAATGGAGAAGAACGCGCTGTGAGAGACAGAGCAGCCCTCAAGGGACGGTTGCTGTATTCCTCTAGCGGTTACTTAGATCATTAATACTAGCATAGAGGAATCCAAGATGATGACCGAACGTCTTCAGCAACTTTGAACTCATGCAAAATTGTTTGCGATCTCCTCCCATCTCTTTCGGCCTTTTTGTATAAGAGCTCGAGCATGTCAAGGCTTGATTTTTATGACCGACCGGATACGTTGCTTGAAGAAATAATGCCGAAAATTGAGAGTAGCAAGTGCTCCGTTGACCTTGACCAATGATCAATACTTCACTGTCTCCGCCTCCCGAAATTGCAAGAGTCATAGTAGGCGTGTATGACGGGGAAGTTCGGGATTTCCGGGGCCTCGTGACAGCAATTCATGGATGGATGATCTTTGTAGTCTCCGAACTCCTTACGATCCGGTGTCGATTGTATTGTTAAACGAACAAAGGTGGTCTGTTACCTACTAGGCAGTGTCTGCTACGGATCAGCTTACGGATCGAGACGGAGTCGGCAACGTTTCAAGTGTAAAAATTGGCCAAATGCACGGGAAAGCACTTTCAAAGGTCCTCTGCGAATACATCCTCTACGTATTTCGTCTCATCATCCCATTACGCGGCCCGTCCCGACATCGATCTACGCCAAGAGAGTGATCATTCATGTAGGAAGGTGCTGGCTCGCCATAGAGGCAGATCCTAGTCTACAGTTGCTAAGGAGGACATCACGGGAACAGGAGCTAATGAAGATTACACCCTTACATCTAGGCATGATTGCTACGCCGAGAAGCTCGAGGAGGCTTTTGGGTGTACCTGTAAGTAGGTAATCTCTGGGCTAACGAAGAACGACCCCTGCCGATGCAGTCTTGATCCTCCAACGAGGCTGCCAAGTAACATGTAATCCATGCCAGTAAGCTAGAGCAAGCTGTCGCGCCGCAGGTTCGAATCTGATGAGCACAGTGGTCGCCGTGGTAGTACGTGTCTGTTGGCGACAGCATGATCATGCATAAGCTTGGCGGAGCAATACGAAGGGTGCTCAGGTGAGTAGTGCTTGCAAACAGGTGTAAAATGTTCCGTCCCAGTGCCACTGCCCCTCAACGACAAGGGTTGAGCAAGTGGAATATCTCGAAATATGATGGAAATCCAGATCCACATAGGATCAGAAGTATTGACTGACATCTTATCCAGATGCATGTACCATGACTCACCTTCCAAACTTGATCGTTCACTGTGCTCTACACAAGGTATTAAGTGTGTCCTGGGTCGCGTGTTGTACAGATTGATCTTCATTAGATGAATGCCACATTGCTACACAGCCCTGGAAGGCTCCCACCTCCATTAGAAGTTCGGTAGGTCCGGCGCAGTTTCGACATCCTGCATGATCTCAGGCGATCTGCTGTGTCGTGTTCTCAAATCACCAATATGTACGCCCGGGATGCTCACATGGCGCTTACGCGCCACAGCCACTTTGCTGCACTTTGACGTGTAGGTAGTCGCTGTCAGCCCCCGCCTTCTGCAGTACTCAAGTTTCCCTTGTCCGCACCGCCCATTACTGGAAACGAGCTTCTTTCAAATCACCACCTGGCGACGTGCGAATAGAACGGCTGCCTTTGCGCCAGACTGCTGTTACCATGAGTTTTGGCTTCGGTGTCGGCGACTTGCTCGCTGTCATTGACAAAGCAAAGAAAGTTCGAGCGGATTTCAAGAACGCGCCGAAACAATTCGCCGCTATCTCCGAAGAGGTCAATGGCTTGGAGGTGCTTCTCTCCCAGATCAAAGGCGATATGAGCGCTCGACGATTCGAGAGTGAAGAGTCGAATTTGGCGACTATCATGGAAGGTCCTACCGCAGTTCTACAGGAGCTACAGAACTTCGTGACCGGCAAGTACAATGTCTTCCAAGGTTGATTGAAGACATGATTCGGATGTGTATAATGATGACAGCGTACGCTAACCAGCCATGCAAATGTTAAGAGCATTTCACGCTGGCTCCCGGGCCTGGAAGACAAAGCAAAGATCATATAAAGAGAATGTGGCTTCGCGCCAAATTCGACCCCAATGAGGTTGACAGACTTCGAGCCAGGTTGATATCCAACACCACGATGTTAGGGAACTTCGTCCACAGTGTGAAAGAGCGTGAGACGCAAGAGCGCCATAACAGACAAGACCGGCGGGGGATTCTCGATTGGATCAGCAAAGACTTCGAGACACATATCACGCGATATAACTCATTGGTCCAACGACGAGAACCAGGCACGCGGAAATGGCTTTTCGAATCACCAGAATGGCAAGACTGGACGAGCCCAGCCCGCCCAGGGGTGACGTTACATTGTCCTGGAATTCCAGGTGCCGGAAAGACCTTCACGACTGCAATGGTCATCGAGCGACTGCAACAACTGCCTGAAGTGAGGAGCTCGAAATTCAGTCTCGCGTACGCATTCTGTAATTACCAAAGGTCGGACGATTCCAAGGAAAAGGAGCAGCTCAGCCTCGTCAGGAGCTTACTACGAACGGTCCTCGAGAATCCTTCAGGGAATACTTGGCCGGACGTAGTTACACATTCTTATGAGCGACACAAGGACCATGCAGGACTTGAACTTGGTCTTGACGAGACGTTCGAACTTCTCATGGCCGCATTGAAGCCAAAAGCAGGGAGCTTCATCGTGATTGACGCTCTAGACGAGCTTACATCTTCCCGTTTCCAGCTCCTGCAAAGGTTATGCAAATTACAAGTGACAACTGGTATCAAGTTATTCTTCACCTTCCGGGACATCGAAGACATTGCTAGAGGCATTGAAAAAAGCTTCAAATCCACGATCGAGAAGAGGATTCTAGCAACAGACGAGGATGTCGGGCGATTCCTGTCAACCGAGATTGCGAAGTTGGGGGATTCGACCATCTTGAGTAAACCTGGACTAGAAGATGAGGTGAAGCGTGGAATCACACGGGCTTCCGGGGAAATGCGAGTAACTTCCATTTCTTACTCCGTCACATGCAACTTGGATTGACGATTTCTCAGGTTCCTTCTTGCCGAGCTTCATTTGCGCACTATGGAGTCCTGCGGAAGCGTGAAAAAGGTGCGCAAGGCACTGGGTGAACTATCCTCCCACTCTTCCTCAGTCAATGAGACCTTTGGGAGAACAATGACACGAATCTTAGAGCAAGGAACGGAGCGTTCTGAGAAGGCTGTGCAGGCACTGATGCTCCTAACATTTGCCCGCCGGCCCCTCACCGTCAAGGAACTCCTCTATGCACTCACCGTTGATCTTGAATCGCCAGAGGATGGTGTAGACGTGGATAATCTCTATTCTATCGAGTGGGTGACAACAAGTTGTGCTGGTCTCGTCACGGTACAGACAGCTTCCGTATGTCAGCCACACACCCCAGCAACCGCCGCTCCACCTCAGGAGAACGAGAACAATGTCGTCCAATTAGCACATAGGTCGATACGAGACTATCTAGTTTCTACCGCGTCGTCGTGGTGTCGCCGGCCCCACTTTAAGATGACCATGATCTGCAAAGCCTTCATCGATGACTGGGAACAGAGTGGACACGAAAGGCCATGTCCATACCCCTTTTTGGGCTACGCTAAAGATCACTGTCATTCTCACAATGCAGAATCGGATATGGAGTCAGATGCTGCAATATTTGGCACAGATCCCATCACAGGTCCGAAACGACAGAGCTCCTTCGATCCCAAGAAGCAGCAAGACGTCTCTGAATGGGGCCTTCGCCAGCTTGCGAAGGAACTAGGTGACAAGCGGGACTTATGGATTTGGGCTTGCAAAAAAGACAAATTAAACATCTGCGGGCTTCTCTTAACAATCACTCCCGAGTCGTTCATCAGATCCCGACAAGATGCCGCAGACCTCGCTTCGGAAACGCTGGATTGTGGTTGTTGTTGATGTTCAATCTCCGATCGCTCCTGCAGGGACATTCAACTCTATGGGACGTCCTTCCCGTACATCTTGGATGATATAACCCACGCTAACTATTTGGAGTTCCGCCGTTGTCGTGCCGATCTTGGAATGACTGCGGATGCCTACGAATCGACATTCCGCAATGTCGACGAAGATGCGTCAGTCTTCCACAGAATGAACGACAATGAATCAGTGTTCATGTCAGCACCTTTCCCTTGCAATGAAAAACGCCGATATTACTGTACGAGAAGGAGGCATGATTCAAGCATTATTGATGAGTGTTTGGCGTCCGCAGCCCGTATTGGTAGCCTAAAGATGGTCCAGCTTTTAGTCGCGCACCAAGCCAGTCTTGATGGAAGAGATGAGGACGGCTTCACAGCCCTTGGGGCAGCCGCCTGGGCAGGAAATGCAGACGTCCTGTCGTGGATGCTTCAACTCGATGCGACAAACGTGAGCCACGCATCTTGCATTCAATTCAGGTGAGTGCCTACCTAGGTACCAAGACCGCCATTTATTGACGAGGTCTATCTACCTATGTATGAAGCTGAAATTCTTGGAATTAGATGTTTCTTTGAGCATAAGCTGGGTCTTTACAAGCTTCGACCTCTCGATAATAATTACTCGCCTGATGGTCGTCGCTTTACAGACGACAATGAAGAAGCCCGCCCCCTGATTGCGGTGACACCTCTGGCGGCTACCGCGTATAGAGGTCATGAGAAATGCTTCAAAATCCTCATTGCCTGGATGAAAAATCAGGGGGAGGTAATTGGTGAGCTGTCACGACTGGATAGAGATTCCGACAGCGGAATGGCCGCCAGCAGGTGGGTTCAGAATTGGATGAGCGCTGCAATATGCGCCGTTGATCAGAACCATATGGGCATTTTACGGGATCTGCTAGCGCTTGCCGATTCTAGCAAACCTGCCGCTGAGGCGAACATCGCGGTTCTGCTTCGTAAAGCTGTGCTTTCCGGCAATCTCTTGGCTGTTCGGTCCTTACTGGCTGATGAAAAAGTCCCTCTAGCCCTACAGAGAAACGATAACTCTAGAACTTGCGCCCTAACACTATCAATGTCATTAGCATTTCAAAAAAGATACAGCCGATACCCAGACATTGCTTACGCATTATGGGCTTGCGAACATCGCTCACAGGTCAAGGCGAACGCTATCGTGGTGGCAGCCCGGGTAAATCAAGATCCTGTCATTTATTCTTTACGAAGGCTACCGAACGAGACTCTGCACAATCCCGACGACGCTGGCTACACCATTTTTCAGTGGATTCTTCACTCAGCCGCGCAAGAATGCACCAACCTTGGCCGCGACGGTTATGGCATCGAGGACCTTGATGCTTTCGACTTTATCAGGGCTCAGAGGAATTCGGAACGTCTGAAACTGCGAGATACCCAGTGGCGATGCCATAGTTGCAGTGAAGACCTGATTGGATTTCTAAATGGCATACTCCACGATGGCGCGGAAAGACCTCGACGTGACGACTGCGTGCTTAGCCTGTACCCGCAACGCTTCATCTTGCCATGGCCCTCTGCTCGCCAAAACTATGGAAAGAAATGTTGCGAAGATTTCCAGAGCTGGTCTTGGGTCATGACGCTCTAGGTCGAAATGCGTTGATGGCTGGCGCTGCTTTGGGTAATGAAGATGTCTTCAATCTCGTTCTGGGAGCACTTGATGAACAGGAGGTTTCTCCTATGATGAATTCTGTGTCATCGAATGGCTTTTCGGTTTTCTCCTATGCGCTTTGCGAAATTAACTACGATTCAGGCAAAGTTGATATAGTTATCAAGCTTCTGGAAACACCTGGCTTCGATCCACTACTGTTGTTCCAAGAGTCCAAAGAACGTGGGAAGCTCCGGGGGGGAAGAAGGCTTTTTACCACCGAATTCCGTCCTTTCACTATGATAGCAGCGCTTGTGGTTCGATCACACAGCGGCTGGTCCGAAGATTCGAAAGACGCCAGGTACCGTACGCTCCGCTGTACATTAGAAGCACTTTCGAACGTATCAGATCGCACACACCTGTCGCTGATGATCATGGAGTGCTTCAAAGGGAAACTGAAGTTCGTAATAGATGAATTTGAGTATGAAGAACAGGACCTGCTCTCATGGTTCTGTCGGATGCATGGAGTTTTTTGGCTGCAGTCGCTTTTGGAATGCTGCCCTGCACTTGAAGCTCACTTGCATACACACGTAACCGATGGTAAGACGATGCTGAGTCACGCTTGTCTGGGGGCTTTGGTAACTCAGGATTTGGAAACTGTTCACTTCCTGCTCGAGACCATCAAGGTCGATGTCATGGGTCTGAACCAGTGGAACACCACGGCGCTGTGGTGTATTGCCAACGTACCTTGGACGTCGAAGAACTTGAAGACGGTTGAGGAACTTGCGGGTCTGCTCATCAGGCACGGATCTAATGTGTTCCATGGAGATGTGTACGGCGAGTCCCCACTGGAGCGGGTCCTGAGAAAGAGTGGCATCTCGGAAGGAGGTGTATTTCACAAGGCATATTTGGAGGAGAGGACGCCCTTGGCTCGGAGCGACAGATGTCTCCAGAAACTTCTCTGGGCCGCTTTCGAATCTGGGAAAGATCATAAGAGCATGAAGCTGCTGCTCCAAAAGCCATCTGGCCCTGGCTTGGCCCGACGAATTCGCAACTTGTCACGAATATTGCCCTGTGAGCTTCAACCTTACATCACTTCGGACAACAAATATTCTGATGCGGAAGATAACCATGCTCTTGATCTCGGAGATGATGTCAGCTTTCCGGACTACACCAGTGAAAGTGCTCAGTATGGCAGTTGTGGAAGTGAGGATGACAATAATGGAAGTGAGAACGACAGTGGTGGATGGGAGGATGACAAGCAAACCCAGCTACATGTGTGGCGCCAATCGCGTCCGTCCAGTGCGGCGTGGTAGTCGTCTGTTATCTTGCTCAAGGCAGATGACGAAGTATTTGCTCTATAGAAGTTTTCATGAAGCGAAGCCTCTGAACCGGAAGTGTAGATGCGAATATTTGTCGACGGGAGATTCTTTCGGTGACACGCGTATCAGACGACAATTGCAGGGGATTTCTCGTCCCTCTCCTCACTACCCTTCCCATCGTCCCCCTTTCGCCCCCCCATACATTCCTCTTCACGCTGGAACTCTTCCTGATCCAGTGTCTCATTGTACAGCATTTCCGGATTGAACCTTAACGCTCCCTCAGGTATGAACGTAGCCGCGATCACCAAAGCGCAGATCAGTGTGAACTGGACGCCAGCCGTGTACACCAAACCAGAGGAGATGCTCCCCCCGTCGGATCCCCCCGAGTTTGCGTAGACTCCGTCCAGATATCTCCCCAGAAACGTGCCGAGAATGGCATACAAGACGATGTAGAATGAGTACAGAAAAGCCATCACTGCGCCCAGTGCCGAGACATTCTTCTCCTTGCTCTCCAGCCTGGTGAGACTGGCCTGTACGTAGGCGGCGAGCGAGACATCGCCCGCGGCCCAGCCAAACGAGACTGGCAAGAACGTCGCGGCAACGACCCACGCCTGACTGACTTGGTTGCGAGGCGGACGCCAGAACGGGATGTACCAGACAATCAACAACATCAAAGCGTCAAGACGCAACCATGGCACCGGCGTCTTGATCCAGTTCGTGAACAGAAACACTGTGAGCGCACCCAGGAGCTCACCCATATTCGATCCGCCTACCATGATCTGCGACCAGCCGGATTGGCCGAGGTAGCGTCGTGCAACTTGCGGCGCGATTCCATTCTCAAGATATCGGTGGCCGTAAAGTGCAATGGCGTAGCCTGGTACGAGCCATATGAACTTGCGCGACGTGAACAGGATCTTGGCGCCAACGATGATTGACTCGAAGAAGAGCCAGAAGCCTCCGATGGTGGCCTTGATGTAGTTGGGTTCCGTCTTCTTCACTAGCGCTCTGTTGGCTTTGTCATGTCCAAGGTCGGAAATAAAGTACCAAGAGATGGCGGAGCAAACAAATGCAAAGGGGGTAATAATGAAAGCGCGGTTGTTTCCGAGCTGTGGGATGAGCACTAGGCCGGTGACAAAGGCGCCTGTGGTGCCTGTAATTTCGTAGAAAATGTGCACCTGGAAGCCGTAAGTTTATGACTTGCATTTTCCTTGTGTAGATTACTTACCAGAGAGTCCATCTTGCGCAGCTTCTGGACGTTGCCGCCAACTGTATCTCGTGGAATGGTGCGACGGATGAGCTCGACCATACCGTAGGCTATGCCACAAATTGCGTATATCGGGATCATCCCATCCGTATTGAATTGACCGTAGTACTCGAAGCTTAAAGGAAAGGTTAACGCCTTACTCCTATTCAGTTCATAGCACAGAACGAGCCTACCTATCGTCAGGATGATTCAAGCCTTTGTACGATTCTGGGATCCACGACCCACCAGTAGCGGCATCGACAATGAGAAGGATAGCGGTGAGGAGCGCAAACACGAAGATAGCCGCAGAAAGGACGTTCTTTGTCGCGAACCTCTTCATCAGCGGAGCGATGAGGATGGAGCCTACGCATTGCATGGCCTGGTTGAGACCGGTGAGTAGGCCCACGCGTCCGAAAGTCCTTGATGGCCCTGCTGCTTGGATCGCCTCATAGTCGTATCTGTTGGTGGCAAGCGCAACGATTGATCCGTTGAAAGCCTCGAGGCCGAACTTGTAGAGCATGATCCCAGTTATATAGATAATGATATTCCGCCGCTCGGCAGGACTGAAGTCTTTAAGGCCGTCCCACGCATCTTTGAAGATGTTTGACCGGACCATGCTGCCTGCCGTTACAGACGTAATTTTTTCCAGTATAGATGGGGTCGAAAATCGTCAAAGTTGATTAGGGGCAGACCAGAGGTTTTAAATTCGTTGCAGATTCCAGTCGCTCCGAGGTTGACCCCGTCCCGGGCACGGCTTAAACTGTGATTTATACCTTGGAAGTTGCATCGCTGGATTCTTTCCAAGCCTTAGGTCTAACTCAGAGTCTCTGGTGATATCAGGGCCAAGTCGCGGGCCCAAGCGTCTTTGGAAACTGCATGCTGCGTGAAAGGCTGGAGAAAGCTGAAGCTGAGAACTATAGGTCCTGTGAGCATTCAAAGACATTTCTATGTTCCAATCATTTTGCGAGGTTGAGCCCCGTGCTCCACCACCTCTCCCATGGCTTCCAACATCCTCTAGATCGGGGAAGAATTTCAATCCCCTTGGCTGACCGTAATCGAGGAAATTGCCGCCACAAGAGTTGACAGTTGGAGTCCAGTCAACTTGGCAACTTGGCGATGTCTCGGCCTTTGCACAGATCTAGGCGTGGCGCCAATTGCAGATTTATCGACAAGACGGGCTCACAGGATGGTCAAAAATGAGAGATTCATAAGCCAGAGACACGCTATCCCAGATATTAGGTGATTCCAAGAACTTGGCCCGAGTGGCTGTAAAAGAGAAACGTAGCTACCTATACCTAGTATTGTCTGGAAATGGACTTCCCACTAGTGGGAGAAGCCAAGTACCCCTGGGGATTTCCCAAGAGCTCTCTGCCACTATCCAATCATACAAACACGTTGTCTTGTAAGTGCTGCTTGGCTAATAGTCTGGTACTGGTAAACTGGATCTGAGGAAACTGAGGTGAAGCGTTATCACGGGTAGGAGGCCAGGCAGAGTTCGAGAAGAAACTGCCGTTGCAGAATCTTGCGGGCTCCAGATGTGGAGAGCACTATACTTGAACATGTTTAACCTATCTCTTACTGAGCCAGGCGATATTTTGCGAGCTGAGACCCACCAGGTAACAGACCCATATCAGAGGATGATATGTATCTTCTTGGAGCTTCCCGAGGTGCCTTTTGTTCGTCTTTCCAGCTTTTCTACCTCGGAGCAGCGTAGTGCACAATCTATTGTCAGTGACAGTGCGCTGTTCGTCTTTGGAATTTGTGAGAGAATCAAAACCTGTTCTGTATTCTCTACTCACACAGAACGCCTTGAAAGAGGCATACTATCGATATTGACGACGGAGATGATCGAAAAGCGAGGCTGACACCATCTTGCTCAAGGTTAAGCGTATCACATGGTCTTGTTAGCCACGATGTTCCCTTTTGCTTGGATTGAAATTAGATCTTGTGCGTCGTTACAATTAATACATTCATCGACGATAGTCGGCTGAAATAGTAGCCCTTTTCCAAATTGCCTCATCTGCCTCCACAATCCACTCACCTGGACCAAAAGTGAATTCCGGCCGGCGAATCGAGAGTCGAGCGATTGGCGCAAGTCGTACAACATATTCAATGTACTGAGCGTGAACGGCGCAAGCTGTTGTATTACGTTTGCAGCAGATATAGAAAGACTAGGTGCTATCGAAAAACAGCAAGCGCCGACTGATAGGGACGTAAGCGTTGCTTTCCTGGCAGAGCATTATTCGGCACCACAATATTAGAATCAAATGGTTGAAACGTGGGATATGTTGCAGGTAGGTATCTAACCTAATGCTCAACTCTCACGATGTCTCGGTTCAAGCGGCTCGGATCTTGTCGAACCACCCTCCCCCCCGTTTTTTCTTCTCCGGCGCTTATTATGCATCTCAACAAAAAAAGCGCTAACAGGTGGCCTGCTTACACTGTGTGGATGAAGGTATCCTCTCACTATTCGATCTTACTGCATGGTGAGATTACTTCACCGGAGCTCCGTGGAAACTAATCGAATATTGAGAATCTAGCTATACATAATATTACGCGGCAGTAGGACGTGGCAATGCAGACATGATCAGGCTAACGATTCTATACAACAATATAAATATCCCAATATATGCCAGTGTCTGTCGAAATTTGGAGCACAGCTCATCTTGTACAATTATTCACCTCGCGGAGTCGCTCAATAGCAGTCTCATTGACCTAGAGTCTCCCACACACACACGTGACACGGAGACCACGTCCTTTACCGTCCACTGCCCCCCTCCCTCACTTTATAGACTACCAGAGGTTCAGAAACCTTTCTAGCAATCTCTTGTTCACCTGTCAACATAGACCAACTTCCCAAAGTCAAGATGGTCAAAGGAGGCTGTCTCTGCGGCGCAATCAGGTTCAGTTCCACGGGCCAAGCCGTATACAAGGTTAGAATTATACTAGATACACCTAGACCTACACCCTCCCTGCCTTCATTCACATCTTCCACACCAAATCGAACC
>JAPEVC010000283.1:0-41377 GCA_027946555.1 Gnomoniopsis sp. IMI 355080 | reverse complement strand
TCCCCACCCCCACCCCCTCCAACGTCAAGTGAGGAGGTTTGTAAAGGGGACATTTGTACACACATCAGATAAGGCCTGCATATCGTTGCGTTGACCGTGGAGTAGCAGCAACATGTAAGGCTTGTGAGTCGTCGTTTGTCTGTGCGATCGAACTGCGCCAGTCCGGAATGCGGGATGATATCTACCTTCCTCGTAGGTATAGCTATAAGGTGTGGTCCCTTCTCGGAGCCGGAGGTTCCCACCCTCGGAGCTTCTCCTGTCATCGGCAGTCCAAAGGACGAAGCTGATTCACAATGCTGCAAGGCTACCCTACTTCGGTCATGTAAGTACATCATACCAGCGTGTAGTTGCACCGACTTGAAGATCCATGTGTAAGTTTTGCATAGGCACGGGCCGATGATGAATGGGCTCGTCTGGATATCCATTCCAGCTCAAGTTGCCATGGAAATGTATGCCTGCAATCTTCTTCAAATGGCTGAATTACTTGTTTCAGAGCTGTCAGAAGGTGCTCGGTAACTAGATTACAGGTATAGGACTCATCCCAATCCTCGTTAGCCCAGCACAGGAGCTTGTAAAGCTCTATATGTCCCGGGAATGAAAGAGACCTCGAAGATCTCGGCACATACACGCAAAAAGACCAACATCTCGGGGCTTTGGGGGTTGGGCTCGACAACTCCCCGAAGACGCTGCTGAGACGGAGGGTGGACTTCAGTCTTGCCGAAACTAAGCGCGGAACAATGTTGAAGACTGTTCCCAGCCAGCAAGATGATGACACAACGATTCTCATACTATGTGTAGGAATCCTTGAAGCCTCTTGACGATACTTTCCGTGTGGATCGGCGGTTGGCAGGTGAAAGTGCCGGTCTTTGTTTTGTGACTTGACAACGGACAATTAAACATCAGTGCTCCGCCGCCGGGACTGGGCATGACCAGCCACCTTGCTCGGGAAATTAGAAGGACAAGAACGTGTCCGGTCCACGGGGCAGGAGAGAATTATGTACGAAGGCAGTTGATAATCATCGATCCTCTCGAAAGGAGAAGGTGAGCCTAGCTGAGACGTTTGAGGCGAGCGAATGTAGTCAAGGCAAAGGTAGCGCTAAACCAAACTTGGCCCTGCATCCTCGCTGAATTGAGCTTTCCTCGCTTACAGCCTTGGTAACCAAGAAGCTTGCGATTCCCGAACGCCTGCAAACAGACTGCATACGATGTAGAACAGTGCAGGGATCAAACAACGACGGGGCACGGAGGTCGGCATCGGGCACCGGCCTGGATCCGGGGCATGGTCTGCGCTTGTAAGTATCGTTGTGCAGTCTCCAGGGTGCAGCATGTGAGGATTATGCTCTCCATGATTGAGCCAATGCGAAGGGCCGTTGGAAGTCAAGTACCTAGGTAGACTCCAATCACTCTCGTAGCCAAGGCTCCCTCAAGGGCCAGTCTGGGAGAGTTCGAAAGTGGCCAATTGGTAGATTTGATAGTCAAGAAAGATGCCGGACTAGATGAGCTCATCATAAACTATTACTAGCCACCTGGGTACTATGTAACAAGCAATGCGGTCCTAATGGGCCCGTGCTAAAAAGCTTGTCAATACTGCAGTAGTGTACCCCATTTGGTATATTGCGGCACTGCCGATCTCCAACCACGCTGTCTATCGATGGGGGCTGCCCCTCGTGCGTTGTGGTCCGTCCGTGGCTCTGGGCCCCAGCTGGGTCAGAACCCGCATAAGATAGAACGCGGTTGCATCACGCTTTGTTATCGCTTTGTCGGTTCGGCCAGTTGGACTTGCAGGATCGCGTACGCTGCTGCAGCGTTGCCATCGAGGTATGTGAATAGCTAATGTAGGTTTGGCATGCCCGCGATGGACTCAATGCTTCTACTTTCCCTAAAAAGTGAGAGATGCCGAAAAATTTGACCGCGCACCGGATTACTCGATCCGGCTGTAGGCGCCATCTGCAAACACATGTGAGCTCACGTCTGTCGCTGACAGGATAATACTGCTGGGACTTCTACAATTGGTTGCACGGAGCACCACGAGCGCATTAACGTCCTTCTTCGAACTTCCCAGGCAGTGGGAACCAATCTTGACTGAAAGCATGCCCATTCTTTCAAATATCACGTGTGCGAAACAGTCTGTGAAGAACACTACCTGACACGGGCACATGCTGCCAATCACTATCTCGCTCGACTGCTCATCAGTAGGGGTTGCTCGGATCCATCTGGATGTGCGCAGATGCCACCACTTCCGAAGTTCCGCATGCCTGACGGGTAGGGAAAAAACGCTCGTCCATTTGCCTTGTCATATGCACACACTTGAAAACGTTGGTCTTAAGGCTTATAGGGTTATATAACCTGCTCGGCATAAGGTGCTCGTTCGTTAAGCTAAACATACCAGGCATTTTCCAAGGCCATACATCGTACGGGAGGATTACGTGCCTGAGTAAACGCGGACACTTTCCTCTTTTGGGAAAAGCCTGACCATAAGATACCTAGGCAGGTTAGCGAAGAGGTGCTCGTCTGGAGATCCGAGCTTCAAATACCAGGAAAATGCGAATGGAGAAATGGCAATATCTGGTGAATGCGTTTCTCCAATTCTCCCTCATTTCTGAATCCTGGCAATCAAGCCATGCTATGCTGGAAATGCGACACCGCGATGCCGGCTGTGTTGCCGGTCATACTTCAGCTGCATATGTCTGGGTGGTAGAGACATATCAAATACCACGCCCACCCTGCAACGGCAAGTGACTTAGACCCTATCCGTGAAGTTGAAGTATCACTCTGCACGGGACTTTAGTAAAGATTTTGTTATGCCGACTTCAATAGGCACTGCGCTCAGCAGAAAAGGCTTGTTGCCGATACCATTCTGAAAAGACAGATCTCATCGTTTGCTCTATAATTTTATAGGAGAATGCATCGGAAATATACCGATGCACCAGGGTGTACCCGAACAATTTATGGTGCCTTGGAATTGTCGGAATTGACATCCCTCATTGTCGGACCAGATCGATCGTTGGCGTAAGATCATAAGATGATTCTTCTGAGGGACGAGAGCTTCTCGATCTTTGAAGTGTAAGATATGACGTCGCCTCTGCTTATGCGTCTTAAGGTCGAAAAGTCCGTAAACCTTCAACCCCAACACTCAGATGGCATCTTCCGGCTTTCCGTTGCCCCACAATGTAGTATCGGCACGGGCATCGGGCAGTTGATAGGGGACCCAGGCAAGTGTCACATTTTCCTAAAAGTCTCCGAGAAGGGCCGACCTCAGCAGGAACCCGGGCCACTTTATTCCCTCGAACTTCATTCGCGGGAAGAACGTACCCGTATTCCGCGATGTCTGTGGGACCGCTGACATTGTGCGCATTGTTTGGTTTTGCTGGAACGGCTATGGTACATTCATAAGTAGTTCTCACAGGTCGAAGGAAGCGATCAGTACTCTCAAGGATCAGAGCTTGATCTCACGGAGATCCCGAGTCAAGATTTTGGCCTGGAGCCAGTTTTATCTCGGT
The DNA here is from genome assembly GCA_027946555.1 of Gnomoniopsis sp. IMI 355080. Taxonomy (NCBI): domain Eukaryota; kingdom Fungi; phylum Ascomycota; class Sordariomycetes; order Diaporthales; family Gnomoniaceae; genus Gnomoniopsis; species Gnomoniopsis sp. IMI 355080. Next base: position 37,877 of record JAPEVC010000283.1, on the reverse strand, counting down.
TCATCGCAAGGCGAACAAGGATGCTTGAGATGGGATGGGCTCCGGGGAAGATCAGCAAGCTCACGTAGATCCCGAGTCAAGATTTGGGCCAAGAGTCAGTCTTATTCGGTTCATCGCAAGGCGAACAAGGGTACTTCAGACGGGATGCGTCCCGGGGAAGAGTCTTTCAGCAAGCTCAAGGGGCCCGGGGACGTGATGAGCTGGAATGGGTTGCAACGCCCCGATCTGGAAACACTTCAGCCAAAGAACACAAGCTCTGACCATCAGACGAGACACCGGGGCACCCCCAACTTGCAAGATGCCATATGCAACCACTGTGGAAAGGTAGCCACACAGCGTGCAGAGTCTGGTGAGGCCAGAGTCGGGGTCGGGGTCGGGGTCGCATATGCCTCGCCTAACAGCTGGGACGGAACTGAGAAGTTAGAAGAGAACCGAGCGATTGGATAGAAGCGGCCAGGGTCTACTAGAAGGGAGGGACTGAAGAGCAACGATGCATGCTACTCATGGAGTGTAGGCTTTCAAAGGAAAGTGTCCAATAGCAGCTGCGTGAGAGTGCCGGCAGAATTCCTCAGGTCGCAGCATGTAGGGAGCCCTGCCCACAGCCGTAACATGGAGATCGTCGGAGAATGGTGGGCTCAGATTGTACCCTTACGTCTCTGTAGGTGCCCAGGAGCCGATGCAGGCAAGTCGAACCACCAGGCGAATCGTATATTACAAAAGGGACATGACCCCGATGGCCAAGGCGTCCAGTCGCATGCCGCTGATGGAGTTCACCGCATCTGGGACGGTGGTGCTGTAAGCCATAGTCAAGATGTGGTGGGTTTAGAGTTGTTCACTCTTGGCATCCAAAGAAAGATGGGATCGACGGCCGAGGACAAAGCAAGGGGGGATCGTCTCATCGGTGGTACTATGTATACATGGTACGCGCCGGGAAGCGGATAGCGGGAACCGGCAGATGGCCCGATGGCCAGACAAGCTGAAGCACAGCTCGACATCAGCCAGTACCACGACCAGCTGGGGCGCCCGCTGGGCATCGCTGTAATAATGGGCCGGCGGGGAGTAAGGTGGCGTCGAATCTATCGCATACCCTGTTATCGCAAACGTAGCAAAGGCTCTGGACACGGAATAGACCTGTTGAGATGTCTGTGGTCACAGACCAAGGTCAAGCTGCGGGGCCCGTTATAGCTACCCAAGTAGATTATTAGCAGACACGGCCGTGTGGCAAGACCCTTAGTGGAAAGCAGACTTGTGGCGGGGGCTTAATTGATGACATGATCGCGAAAGGGCGACCGTGCGAGCAGAAACGAGCAGAGCAGCCCACAGTAGAGGAGAGGAGAGCCCTGTCATGTCCCTTGGGTCTGGGGCACTATCGAGGCCACATAGATTGGGCATTTGAGCTTGAGGTGGAGTTGTCAGGGTGGTTCACGATGGGCCTTGAAGGAGGTCCGGGAAGAAGAATCGGGGATCGAGAGTCTGAGCTCGGGCCGTGCGCTGGGCAATGGGGAGGAGCTGAGCCTGAATAGACTCTAAGGGTCTTGATGTCAAAAAAATAAAAAGATGTTTAGTCGGGAGGATTGCCGGTGTATATTGCATAGACGGTATATTGACCGGGTTGGGAGCTCGACATAGCTTTCTCAGCTGGGGGAACTCGAAGGGGGGGGAAGCTCCCGCCAGGCCTGCGCTCTCAGCTTGGCAGCTTTCAGCTCGAGGATCACAGCTGGTGCAGTGGACACGGCCCGGTGTGCGCGGTCGAGATGTGGCTGTGAATGTGTGAATGTGGGGGGGGGAGGTGTGGTTGCATATTAGGAATTCGATACAGTCGAGCAAGGCCTAGGTCTACAGCGCTTGATATGATTAGTGCATAGTGTCAGTCAGCAGGAAGCGTGCAGGCCATAGTAGGCAGCGAGTAAGAGGAAGAGCAAAACGGCGCATGCACTCACGGTCTGATACGCCCAGTACGTCTACCTAGATACCTGATAGTGTACCAGGTGGAGATATTGATAGAGGTGACTGTGGTTACTGGTCGCATGAAGGGGAAAGGAAGGAAGCAGCAAGGATGTGGTGATACGGACAGAGTGATACGGAGTGGTGTAGACGGTACGAATACGACTGGTGAGAGTGCAGAATCAAGGCGAGGCGAGGGCGCGGGCGCAGAGGAGGCTTCTCAGGTGAGGGAGGCAGGCCATTCAAACTTGATATGCACCCTCTTTCTCACCAGCAGCAAACCAGAGACAGGATCTATATCCACTGTGTCGAGATGTCGGGTTGGCTACAAGTAAACGGTCTAGGTCGCCCCACATTGTAGCAGGATCCTTGCACTTTTACACATCCCTGCACCGTTCCTGCTCTGGCTTCCGCTGTTTCTGCTGGTATTGCCTAGTACATACCTGTACTCCGTACCTGCCTAGTGCCTGCCCGCCGATTCTTTCTCTTCGACCTTTTTTTCCCTTTCTTTCCTTGGGTAGGTGGCTTTTCTGGTAGGTACTCGGAACATTATTCTCCCCCTCCACATCACCTCCGCCATTGCTTTTCGGTGCGAGGTCTGAAAATGTGAGGTCTCTGTGTATTCTGCAGTCTGCACATGCACTGCACGCTGCAGCTGCAGCTGCCTTCGTGGAGGGAACAAGAGGTCCGAGAATGTCAAGTACATAGCACTGTCCTATGGTAGGATCTCTCGCCTGGCAGGACCTGGGCCTGGCAGCCAGGAAACCTAGCAGCTAGCTAGCCGTAGCCGTTGAAGGGTCCACCCTTCTCGAGATACCCCTGGCCCTTGGCTAAACACAATAGTTCTCCCGAAGTACTCTCTTCAGCGGTACCCTCTCCAGCGATTCTGTCCTCGGAGTTACTCTGTGCTTTGTCCTTGCACGGTGCCTACCTGCCTTCTGCAATACATAGTACCTTAGCCAAGGGGAACACAAAAAACAAAAAGAGAGGACGTCCAGGGCTGTCTCTTTTCGCTTCCAATACTTTTTCCCTCTGGCACGATACCATGTTCATACTATGTAGTATCCTTGGGCTTAGATGTCTACCCTGTCAATAGCTTCGCTCGTCTTTCCTGCTGCGTTGCATCCCCTTCCACATTCGGTACAGCTTGTCATCCCATGCAACTTCTCCTGCTGTGCGTGCTATTTCGTCTCGTCTCGTCTCGTCGTGTCTTTATTATCTATCTTGGACCTTCCCTGCCCTGCCTCACCCATCTTGACGAAGTCGCCTCTGCGCGCCACAGAAGAGCATTGTCTCTTTCCACTCGCCCACGCCTTCTATAGACGTCGACTGTCGCCCTCACCCTCGCCATCAAGATAGCCTCCTCTTTTAGGACTCGGCAGGCCTCGACAGGACTGGACTGCCTTCTCCACTGCATATTTGGATCGCCCTCGGCTCATCTGCATGCCATGCAGCGCTCGCGTGTCCAGTGACCCATTTACCGTCCAAGGCCTCTTTCCCCTCGATGGACTTGGTCAATATTCACAAAGTTCAAGTCAACATTTCTCCAGATGAATCTCTAAAAAAATGTTGCGCTTCCTTTTCCCTTGACAATTTGATCGAGCGCCTACTACCAGACATCCGAGAGCACCAGGGCCACCACCCTTCCTATCTGGACAGTTTCGAGACACAACGTATCCGGTACCACCGCGGGAGCAGCTAGTGAACACCCGGAAAGTGGGAGCTGAGGAGCGGCAGATGCGCTCCGGCTCACTGACACCGACTCTCTCAGCTGCAAGTGTGTCGTGTCTGTCTCCGCCCGGCCTATCCTGTGAACTCCGACATCGCCTGCACCAGAGCATTCCATTCAGCAGCCTCCTCTTGAGACTTCTCAGCCACGCGGAACGGGCTACAGAGTCTCCCACGGCTTTACTGAGACATTCTCGGATTGGCTGAGCAACACGGCTCAGCCTCGGCCCCCGAATCCCGGATTACCGTCTCTTGGCGCTGCCGTGCCGCCTCCGGAGCGCCGGCCGTCCTTGGGCCCCCAATGGCGGCCGAAAATATCGGTGCTGTCTTCGCAACCACTACCGCTCCACGGCTGGATCGCGACAGTTCTGCTCCGGCTTCTGCCAACTTACAACCAGGTCTCCCCACTGGCTCCGGACCGGGACCTGTTCCTCTTTCGGCCACTTTACACGACTATAGCTTTGGCCATAGCCACAGCACCAGTGCGTCTTCCGACCCAAGTCTAGAGCCCACCATTCGAGCTCTTCTAGAGCAACAGGCCGATATAGAAGCCAAGCTTGCAGCCCTACTTCCGCGCAAATATGGCCCTAACGTCAGAGTCGAGCTTGACATGTTGCGCCACAAGCTCAGAGTCTTGCGCGCCTTCGCTAGTGACAACCGTGAGTACTTGGCACTGTCTCATCTCTTCATTTCCGTCGAAGTCGGCCGTTCTGCCATGCTCATACATGGTAATGGATATTGCGGCTATCTTTATTGTTGTTTCCCCTTGATGGAATGTGGGTTTGCCTTACGTGGTGTGCTCTTCCCTATCTCACACGACTGTATCACAGGCTTATCAGACAAAATTCCCATTCTTTCGGAGATCGAAGATGCTAGAACACTCCAGTACCAGTGCGAGTGTGTTGAAACAGCTTGTCTTGAACAAGGTAAGTTCCGGCCCAAGAAACTCTGTCTATGGGTGTTGGGGGGACTTAACCTCACCCACCATCGTGTCCACAGGCCTCGATATCAACGAGCCCAGGATCATCGAAAACCTCAGGCTCTATTTCCGTGACGGCGCACCAGCTGGGTACGAGAATTGGCTCGACCGGAACCTGTCTCAGTACGACCCAGTTGCCAGGGCTTGGAGATTGAGAGATAGTCTTCCATTGAGGTATCGTAACTCACGCTCTCATAAATGCTGGGACGACCGCTGTCTGCACTACATATATGGTTTCCCGAACCAAGAGGAGCGAGATCAACATGTCAAAGAACATTCCGCGTTGTCGAAGAGAGACTCGGGCTTGTCACTTGGCCTCACGACGCCGGTTGCTTTTCAGGACTCATCCGCCCGGAGCCTTGATCACAGCAACGAATACTCGAAACCTTCGCCACCCTTATATCTGCCACGGCCCACTGGCATCGTACAGGTTACAAAAACCCCTACAGCTGGCGTTCCTAGGGATCATAAGGACTCCTTAAGGTCGTACTCACTGGCCCCTGAACCCTCAGCGCTCAAGAGGGATGTGAGAAGTTCGATCGACTCCGAGGTGGACCCACTTCTACCGCCGCTCAAACGCAGTCGTGTAGGACAGTCTAGGTTAGAGTCTATCGGGGAACTTAGATTGCTTCGCGATGACGGCTCATGCCTTCGGTGTAGGGTACTTCACAAGGCGGTAAGCAAAACCTATCAACAGAGTATCTTGAAGAATGACTTCTAATTTCGCAGTGTGACTCAAACGAACCTTGCTCCTCGTGTTCTGAGCCTAGTACGACCAAACCGGACGACTTCTGGAATACGGTTGGCTGTCACAGAGGACCACTCACCTCCCTCGCCGAGGTTTTACTCCCAGGTGCATACCCTCGGTATTTGCATTGCCCTCAAGCCTTAAGCTAACATTTTTCAGCATCACTCTCGCCGAAGCAAGGGCAAACTCCTCTTGCTTCCCCACTTGCTCTCCGACGGAACCTGAACGAGCTCTTGGAGCAAACGTACCGAATCAGCCCGGACACAGCAAGCCTAGTGAAGCGTCAACTGGACTTTGACGATGGCTTTTGGTGGACCGACGACCTTCCGAAATTCCCACCCTCGAATTCATCTAAGTCCTCGTTCATAAGAGATTCAATCGAGCGGGCTCCCCCGCTGTTGTCAGTTTTGGCGGAAAGCTGGAACATGAGCGGTACAGCGTACAATTTCTGGCAGTTGCTCAGATTAAGCGGGTTCATATCACCTAATCGGGATGCTGAAGCTGCGGCTTATCCCGTGTTGTTCCACGCCAAATTGTTGTTGAGAGAAGTTCTATTCTACGACTTGCAACAGCCCGAGCCATCGATACATACGGAGACAAGTGGCTCGCAGTCCCAATCTTCGTTCGAGGAGTCATCGAGTTATGGGCGCTACCGAGTGCTGTACAGCTGCACGACAGACTTCCTGCAAGCATTCGAAAACATCACATTGAGAGGTCATACGCTCGATCCTCGAAGCTGGCTTGCCGTCTTCCTTTCGCTATGTGTCTTGAGTGTCGTCAGGACCGTTCTAATCGATATGGCTTTCTCTAGCCCGAGGGCCAGCCCGCCTTCTGTTGCCCTCGCAAACTCAGCTGCAACGACAATATCGAGTGTTTATAATGTTTTAGTCAGCACCTTCTTGGCTTTATCACCGATTTTGTTGGACGACATTCACGTTGAGTTGAGTGACGAAGACAGAGCCATCTTCAGTTCATTGGCAGTTGTTACAAGGCGGGACTCGTGGGCCGAGCATGGCATATCTTCAACGAAAGATTACCTGACGCTCCTCGGACATGGAGACATGGCTGGGCCCTACGCAAATTGTTTCATTCGACGAAGGACTGCTGCTACCCGGCCCGATCTGAATGCACCGCATGCCGTGTCCAGGCCGAATGACGAGTCTCGAAGACCCCTACCCGACACGAGGTCCATTGACGATTCTTGGAACCAACCCAGTTTTCAAGACGGCGATCCATTCGCCTTGAGAAATCCGACGGATCGGCTCATGCTTTCCCCACAAGCAATGAGTCCCGGGCGCAGGCACACAGTTGCGGAGAGTCCATTCTTCCGGGGAGGAGGGAGAGGTTTGGCATCCCCACTTCCGGCGGCAAGAATACGACCGACATACCAACGCCCACCTCTTCGTCGTGTGTACTGTGCAAAATGCAATGAGTATCCCGAGGGCTTTAGAGGTGAGCACGAGCTGCGGCGACATAATGATGCCAAACACGCTTCACTCGTCAAAAGATGGGTCTGTACCGAACCGCAGAGCTTCAGCCCCAGCTCACCTCAACCAATCGTCCCACTCGCCAAATGCAAGGCTTGTGTCACTCAGAAACGATACGGCGCTTACTATAATGCAGCAGCTCATTTGCGAAGAGCACATTTCAACCCTCATAGGGGCGGGAAAGCCAGTGGCGACTGGCCGCCAATGACTATCTTGAAGGATTGGATGAGAGAAGTTAGGCAGTCCGTCGACATTCAGGACCAAGACTCGGACAGTGGCGATGAAGACTCGGACTTCAAGCAACACACAGAAATCCTCTCCCCTCATAGCAGGCGACAGTCGCCCTTTCAGGAGGTTCCCAGACTTGCCCCAGCACCACACCCACTCCCTCGTGGCATACATCCCCAACCACTAGTTACGCAGCCACCATCCGCCCTTGCTGCGCCTCATCTGGAAATCAACACACACCCTACGCCGACCACTATCAACTTTCAAACTAGTCCTGGTCCGAACACGATGACTGCTTATGTCAGCCTTGCGAGCAGTGTCAGGTCAGATGATTCGCCTGCCTCGAACCGCAACCGATGTCCACATCCACAATGTGGCCGTGTGTTCAAAGATCTCGCCGCTCATATGTTAACTCATATGGAAGAAAGACCTGAGAAGTGTCCAATTGAGTCTTGCGAGTATCATACTAAGGGCTTTGCGAGGAAGTACGACAAGAATCGTCATGCTCTGACTCACTACAAGGGAACCATGGTTTGCCCTTTTTGTCCGGGTCCGGGAACAGCCTATGAGAAGGCTTTCAACCGCGCGGATGTGTTCAAGAGGCACCTGACAGCCGTGCACAATGTTGAGCAGACGCCGCCCAACAGTCGGAAGCAGACGGGTCCGAACAGTGCAACATCCACGGCATCGCGAGACCAGGGAGAGTGTGCCCAAGGAGGCCCAAGCGCCAAATGTTCGATCTGCCATTGCCATTTTGCCACAGCTCAAGAGTTCTACGAGCATCTTGACGACTGCGTGCTCAATGTCATCGTGCCATCCACAACGCCGCGGTCAGCTACATCTATGCTTGGTAGTAGCGTTGTTGCAACAACAAGTAGTGCCACTACTAGTGTTGGGAGAGAGTCAGCATTGCTTACTACACCGACAACGACAAGTTCTGAAAGGCAGGCGTCGGATGTCTTTAGGGAAATAGGCCATCGGCAACAGTATCACGCCCAGCACCCAACTGGAGCTGACGCACCACTTGAGGACAACAGACCTAGCAAGAATAGTTCTCCACGGAATGCTGCTTCGATGGCGGCAATTCGCGATGCTGCTGTTTATGAAGCTCCTGTATATGCTGAGCCACGCGAGCACAGAACGGGGTCTAATGGAAAGCCAAAAGTCGAGCCGGATGAGGCTTTGCAGATGCAATACGAGAGACGCGACGACAGCAGGTCGCAAGGCACACCATTTGAGACGTATCGCAGGGTCGGCGTACCAGTTGAGGTCAAACTTGGCTCGCCTTTTGAACAGGGAAGACAGGATAACGAGCTTTGATGACCATCAGCTGTGACCTCCCTCCCCTCTCCCTGTCTTTCTCTCTCTTCACACAAATCGTCTACTTGTATACACCACTTATTCTTCTCAACTATCATTCATAGAACTTGGTGCTACCAGTATATGTAACACACGAAAGCGAGATATGAGATTACGATACGCGCTGCCGAGATGGCTTGCCATACAACGTGATCAGGTATTCTGGTGTACAAAGATGTACAATGTGGGTTGAATGTGTCACCCCGATTAACGTATTTACAAATAATGTAATCATCTATTCACCAGATTTTGACTCTCACGTCTAGAACTGTCACTCCTTTCCTATCATCTCTTAAACCCTTCAGACCGGGGGCAATTTCAAATGCCCGCGGCCTTAGAACCTAGGATGAGACGCCATTTTTTGGCATCTCTTTGTTCGGACACAACTTGATCCCCTCAAAAGGGTATATGTGAGGATGAAGTCCGAAACTTACACTAAATTATATCGCACAAGCAAGACTTGATCTTCTACAGTAGCAATAGTCCTCTTGATCATCATCTCCTAAACTTACTACTGCCCATTGAAAGATTCGATGGCATCCTACAAAGTTTCATCCTGAATCATAAGCTCGATCTCCATGAAAAGGTTCTGGATGTCACTTGTCTCACTCGGCCGAGCACCCCGTGTTTAGTACCTTTGTGATTTTCTTCAAGATGCGCTATGGAGACGACGATGCATAGGATCTTGGCGTACTTGGAGATAGAAGAGATTTTGTTTGTTTGCCTTTCGAACAGATTCAGCTCGGGGACAAGACATGTCGTAGCTTTCATCCGAGTTCAACCAATAGAGCAGAATAAGAAGAGGGCACCTTAGTTTTCGAGAGTGGCAATACGTACAGGGGGCTGGTAGGGTTGTACAGTACCTTCACAAACTATGATCCGTGTCCACAATGACTTTCCAACTTTCGACGGGTACTCTGCGACGTTTTCACATTTTTCCTGTGAAGTTTATTCCAGTACTGGAACTACGCACACTACCTTGCTGCTTCAGGTTGTCACGCTTATTAGATACTTCCTGGTTGGCAAAGTTGACAAAACTCGAAAGTGCAGTCTTGATGTTGGTGCAGTTGCTTCACGAAGGCTTTGCCTGATGAGTTTATCGTCTCTATTCGTACACCGGTGCTATGCAAATTTTCCTTGCCGACGAAACCTCACTTTTCAAAAGGCCAAAATATTTCCTCATGGACAACCCTTCGAAGATGGCACGAATATGGCGGTATGTTGCTGCGGTAGATACACGCACGATCGGTATATAAAGTTCCTTAATACGTTAATGTTTCGGGCCACAGCCAATACGCACCGCGCCTAAAAACCCAGCCCAAGGCACACCATTGACTAAGTGACCGCGGAGAGTAGGACATGCTCGCAACGAGCTGGACTTCGCATGCGTTGTGGCTCGATACATGGTCTTATTAGCCACTAATTGACCGTACCTGCGGGCCTTATGTCTTCCAATTGAAAGCCCTATGCTTCATTTGGCCCCGGAAAGGCAGTATCACGCGTGGCACAAACCGGAACTTCTCGTTCCTCCCATGGAATCTTGCCAAACCCGTCTGACCCACATGCGTCAGCTGACTCTCGGTGCCCCTAGCATCGTCCTTATAACCCTGTCCAGCAACTTGGAGGGCCATATCACGCGCGGCCTTGAGGGTAGGCAGGACGCCTGGTGAGGTATATGAGCCGCCCACCACGGCTAAGGTGCCGCGGAAATCATTGTACAGCTCGGTGTGTGCTTGGGCCATGCGCGCGCGATGTCCTACTACATGTTGCGGGATACACTCGCGGCAGACCTTGGTAGAAGTATATACAGTCTCGGTAGAAGGAATACCGAGTTGACGCTCAACAGTGTCGATGGCCATTGCAGTGGCTTCCTCTGCGGTAGGCCAGGATTCGGGATCGAGGTAGTCCCAGTAATGGCCGCCTAGCATGACTGTCAATTTTGTCCCTGGTGCAGCGGTGTATTCTGCGGTTCCGGCCACTGCGTCGCGGTCAGAATCGAAGATGACGCCAAGCGCAGCGTGTGGATTTTTGTCTGCGGCAACGGACTGTGGAATGAGGTAGCCGAAGCCTGGGGTACGAGCTGTGAGATCTGGGTTTGGATACCATAGATTGACGATTTGTATAGTGACAGCTGTGCTTTTCTCCAGTGAGGGCAGAGAGCCGCCTGTCAATTTGGCGAGGGTGCCGCTGTACAGACTCGATACGACCTTGTCGTACTTGTGCGTCTCGTTTGATGAGTCTACTACAGCCTTGCCCTCCGCCGCATCATATCGTATGGCACTCACGGGGTTACCCGTCTTGATAGTTACCTTACGATTGGATTTCAAAGCACTGGCCAAGGCTTCCGGGAGAGCACTGAAACCATTGTGGAAACCGATGTACGAACAATCAGGGCCATACTGTTCCATAATTTCAACCACGGCGGGGTTTCTTATGAAAATGTCCTTGCCAGAACTGTAGTCATGTTCCTTGACCGGGATGAGTGAGGACCCAAAGTATTGCGTTTGCAAGAAAAAGTTTTGCATGGTGGTTTCGGCCACGCTCAATTTCCAAATGTCGCCGCCCCAGATGCCATGGAACAAAGCCGACATTAAGTTGTTGACCAAATCAGGGCTGCCAATATGGCGCGAAAAGAACTCGCCGACCGAGACATCTGTATGATCAGCAACTGCGTATCTCGCGGTACCATTCCGATCTTCAGCCCTGGCCATCTTGAATTTATTTGATGCTTCAACTTCTTTGGTCACCAGGGGCCAGATGGTCTTAGGCAAACCCTTAAACGCAGGTTCCGTCAGTAGTTTGGGTATTGTACGCAACCACCAGGATATTTTAGATAGAGGTGACGCGTTGGGCGAGGAGGGACGTGGCATCTCTACCAGATAGTCAGGATAGTAAATGTAGCGCTTGTTCAGGATCGGGTCGAACTTGGGGACGGCATAGGGAGTGGTTTCAGGGTGACGCAGGAGACCCAGTTGATCGATCTGTGCAGGATCGGATCAGCAAGGGGTCCTCTTTTGGCGAGGCAGAGAGAAGTGCCATCATACCAAGTCGAAGAAGACGAAGTCCTCCCATCGACCCATCGAAGACTGCGGGGCAATGGTGCGCGCACCACGTTCAAAGCTGATAGTTGCATGCTTGCCGTCTTGAGTCTTGACATCAACACGCTCCGTATCTACCCAACCTCCTAGCCTATCAGCGGCCTCGTAGACGGTGATGTTGGCGTCTGGGTGGAAGCGCGTGAGGTAGTAGGCAGTGGTCAGTCCGGTCAGGCCACCTCCAAGGACGGCGATATCTTTGGGTAATTGGACGCCAGCTTCTGCTACAGAAGCATATCTGCGCACATGCAGCCTGGCCGAGGATCGAATGGATCTCTTGGTTGGTGTCTCAAAGATCGTCGCGTGTGCGGGAAGGCCGGATCTCGAAGAGAGGCTGCGCTGTTGGACGGCGCATGACCGAGACGACCGGCGGATGAGCCTGACTGGGGTCGAGGCGGACAAGTAGAGCCGTGATAACAACGAAGCCCGCGAAGCCCCGGTGGAGACTTGCGAGAGCATACCTGAATTTCTTGCAGAGCGGATTGGTCTGTTGAGAGGAAGCAGCGTGTTGTGAAAGTGCGTATCACGCACCACGAGGTTTGGCACGTCGTCATAGGAAGCAACTGCTCGTTCCACCTGCAAACTCACACAAGCTCATGCAGGGATCGGCTTGCATTGGGAAGGTGCGGTAGGGCTGGTCAATCGGAAGTAAAGCCCCGAGTGGAGCTGAGTCAGAGGACTTCCGTCTTTGCCAATATCTACGTGCGCCGACAACATGGCTCGCCCGAAGAATCCAATTCTATCTACACAGGTATGTAGGTATGTAGGTATGTCACCAGTGAGCATTCAAAATCCCCTTCTCCGTGCTGCACATGACTGGGCAGTACCACCTCGTGCAGACTCACCGGTCAGTAAAGCGCGTCTCACTGATGCAACCCGGATCCAGCAGTCTTGGCCGAAAATAACCGGATCGGGAACTTCTGCACTGTTGCAGCTCACTGGAAAGGTCGGCCCTTGTTCCATCGACTCGGCGCAGCGCGTGGGGGTGGGGGGAACATCCATCTCCTTCACAACTTTGTCTCCTGCGCCATTTTCGACTGCTATCGAGCCAGAAATCGCTCTATACTGCGTCAAATATGTCAGAAAATGGAACTTTGCGTCTTCCTGCGAGATGCTGAGTCTGATTCGTGACGGAGCCTCGTGTCGGGGACCAACCACGGGCCTGGTGATCCGCGGGACACCTCACAGAGAACACGGCCCCGCTCTCCGGTGAGCCAAAGCTGTTCTTCAGCCAGCTGCCGGCTCAATCAAAACCAAGGCACTGTCGGGCCTCGCATGCCGTCGGACTCCGCAGCGGCAGAATGCAAGTCAGTCAGTCAGGCAGCTGGTCATGCCTTGCGGCAGTCACCACGTCTGCTTGGAATGTATATAAGCTGAGCCAGCTGAGGCCAGCCCAAGTCCCACCAATGTTCGCTGTTGCCGAAGACTCGGGGCCTCTGTGGCCCGCTGCTCGCTGGCTCGTTGGGCGCCCGCCCCTGCGATTTCAGCCGGAGAGAAGGACTGTGGATTCTGGAAGCTTTTGGAACGCTGGATCCCCAGACTCCGCCAGGGTGCATGACCCCCACGCGACATTACCATTTGCCATCCCAATTTCAATTCCCGCATCCACCGGTATCCCAGCTGAGAAATTTTCGCCGTCCTTGGTCTCAAAGCGCCGTTGCTTCCTGGTCCTCAAGCCCGCGTGCCAACTACCATGTACGGACCTCTTCTGCATCTGCGATGCTGCATCAAGGTCATGCTTCTTCCACCGTGCTGTCAGACCGTGCAACCCTTACTGCCAATTAGATACAGATGGTTGGTCACCTTCGCACGTTGCGGGCGTGGCAGGTAGGTCTCGGCAACGGGGTGTTCCTGGGTCCCCACATATGCACAACCCATCCCGCGCTTCTCCAGACCAAAAATTGCGTCAGGACAAGAGCCCTGGCAGCCCTGACAGCCCCTTGTATCCTGGTGTACTATGTACAAGAACCTTCCCTCACGCGCAGCCTGGGGTGAAGCCTTGAACTACGCAGTATGTTGGTACGAGCGTCCACCTGACCATTTTTGTGACAATAGAGGAGCTCTCACACGGGAGGAGCTCCCGCACGGATTGACCGTCTTTCCTCCCCACACCTACTGGCCTACCTAAGTCTCTAGGGGCGTGGATACGAAAACACTTGCTGTTTGCTGTTTGCTGCTTGCTGCGAAGCATTACCGTCGATTATGCTGTCTGCCTATGCCAAGTTATCCCGTCAATTGTGTGTGTACAAAGCATAGACCATAGTTTGACAGTTGACGACCAAGATGAACCTCAGATGTTACTTACCACCACGGTGGGATTGCACGGGGGAACTCAGCTGAGAACCCGGGGGTTTCAACGCTTGGAAGTACTGTCACCCCCCACAAGTACTTGCGGAAACTTCTGGCATTCCCCGATCCTTGCTGGGTGCCCCCAAACCCGTCCAGGAACAAGCTGGGGTTTTACCTCCAAGTGACGGCAGTGACCAAGCGGTCGACAGGGCCGGCCTGTCTCAGCCTAAGTTGTACGATATAATTACCAAGGCAGTCCGGTGCTCATCCCGCGCCCACGGTCTCGGTGTCTTTCCAACTTCTAGTCATTCCTCTCACGTTCTTTGTATCCGACGGTAATATTCTAGACACCCCGCGGATTCTCACCTGTCTAAAACACATCGAGCCACAGCCTGTTTGCCGTACACACAACCGGTCCTCCTTTCCCGCCCTGCGACTTATACCACTTGTACCCCAAGGCACACACATACATTGGGGTCAGAAGGAGGAAGAATGCGAAGATAGCGTCGTATTACCAAGGCTACTCCTTACACAACACAACAAACACCTTTGATGACCGCCAAACAAATCGCAAGATCCTCCTTATTATAAAGCTAGCCACTATGCTTTCCTACGACAACCCCGTGTCCATCAACGGACAACCTCCAGCATCACCGACCAACATCACGACCAATCGACTAGCCATGGTCTCCTCCAAGCCGGTGAGGTCATCGAAAACTGCGGACAGAAGCATAAACGGCAACATGACCAAGACCCCAGAGCTCCAACTACGGCCAGCACATCATCATGTCTGGCTCGTCACCGGTCCCGCTGGGTGTGGCAAGACCACAGTTGCGCAATACGTCGCCAGTCAATTGGATTTGCCATACATAGAAGGAGATGATGTGAGTGACAAGCAGCCAAGTGGTAACCATAGTGTCGATGATATTAACAACTCATCAGTTCCACCCCGCAGAAAATGTCGCCAAGATGGCGTCTGGACAGCCTCTCACAGACGCAGATCGGTGGGACTGGCTCACGCGGCTTCGCGAGGAGGCCCTGAAACAAGTCGCAGCCGGCCACGACGGAGTTGTGGTGACCTGCTCGGCATTGAAGCGCAAATATCGGGACGTGATCCGCGTAGCGAAGTATTTCTCTCCGGACTTGCAGATCCACTTTATTTACCTCGACGCACCGGAGGCGGTGCTGCAAGAAAGAGTCGCGAACCGGAAGGGCCACTACATGGGGGCCAGCATGGTCCACAGCCAGCTTGCTGTCCTGGAGCCACCGATGCCCGACGAGCATGACTGCATCTGCGTGGATGTTACTCCTTCTCCGGAAAAAGTCTGCGAAGAAGCACTCAGCAGGGTTGTTAGCAAGCTTGCGAACGACCTCTGACTACGAGCCATCTGATTTCGAACACTCTAGACCTTACATCCGCCTATCATACACGATACCGGGGGCTCACGTCCATTTGCATCCTTGTTTTGTATTGATCTTTACTTTTGTCTTTGGTCTTGTTTTGCTTTTCTCAAAACAAATTCACTTTTTTTTGGTTTTTTTTTTTTGTCTCCCCTCAGCACACAGCACAAATCATGGGAGGCGAAAAGCAACAGGGACTCACGACCAGTTTTGGAATACCAAGGGAGGGGGAGCATGGGGACCGATCATGGCTGCAAAGCCTCTGCAGCCTCACTTTTCACAATAAGTCACAGGCGTTCACAAGGAGCCGCGGCCACTTCGCGCAGAAGCGCACAACATCTTCCCGGGGAAGAAGGAGTCTCAAATATTTTTATCTATTGACAGATGGCTGGGTTTGGCGGCATTTGCGGGTAGCAAGAGGGAGGTGTATGTTGATGGTATACAACCACGTTTGGTTCAGCGGAGATGCGCGGCCACCAGAGAGTGGGATATAAGAGTCCAATTACTACGTCAATATCAGGCAGTTGATTAAACTTCGCGGGTTGACGTTACCTCGTTACTACCACGGCCCCTGCAAGATCTCATGCATTCCGATGCGTAGAGGAAATCGAAGCCAAGAGAATATGTTCCTTGCGTTTTCGGACCGACTGCCGGGGCAGCACTGGAGATTCCGCTGGTACGAATGCAGAGAAAGACGAAAACGAGAGAGGCTGTGACCTCCCGAGAAGCATCGCTGGCTATTCTCCGCATTTTGCAGGTGTGGCGAGCGAAGTCTCATGATCGAGGGACGAACCAGGTATTGGCAGTAGGCAAATAGGAATTATTGGGGATATGTCGGTAGTCAAGGTCAAGGGCGATGGATCCGGTTTTGCTGCAGACATCAATACGTTGTGCAACAACAGGTCGATGTGAGGTGTGCCTGGTGGAGGCTCACATGACCACGTTTTCAGTAGACGTCCTCGTCATCCTTTGATGATATCGACGCATTCAGCACCAAGCACTCTGGCACAATTTCCCCTCTTCAGCAACAGGTCTCAACAAATATGCAGTCATCCGCCATCAATATATACACTGAATGTCCATTCGAGCCACGTCTGTTTGAATAGCTTGGTAATAGAGCTTCACAAATTATCCCATTGGCAGCCATGTTAAGAACCTGCATCCTGACATTCCTTCCAATGCGCTCAGGGGCTGGGAGGGGATACATTCCGTCATCTCTCACCTGCAGCTATATAGTAAGGGGGCAAGTATATGCCAAGGCTTTCTGGGAGAGAGCCCCCAGTAGGAAGACAGCACCGCACACCCTCCAATCCAAAAATACCGCAGATGGCCAATGTATAGAGATGTACCAGGACTTATTCAGGTTCTGGGCGGGAAGTCATTGCATAGAGTTCATGGAATTGTGATGTCTGTAGATGGCTTGTTGGGGGGGGGGGAGCAGGCACAAGGTTCATGACGCTGGTGCTCTTGCAAAAAGGAACAATCATAAGATATCTGAGGGCAATGATGAACAGGTAGATGATCTGGTTCGTGTCAGGCCACTAACTCCACCAAATCTTAGATCACACAGCGTAGGAGGGACTTGTGTTGTTATTTGGTGGGTTTTCTTGCAGGTTGAGAGCATAATGGGATCCGTGGCCCAGGTAGCAAGACGATGGGGGAAGGGGCCTGACGCTAGGAAGCAGCATCTTCTCAAAGCAGACAGCAGAGTCAAAAAGGAATGCTTACACAATGACAATAATGATGAAGATCCCTAGTAATAACTTTCCTCCTGCTAACATATTGGACCTTGGCACCTGGGTGGATGCTGGAGTGGGCGTGGTGTGTGATTTGCTTGCACTTACTTAGTGCAGGTTGTCAAGCGTCGTGGATTCGAGTCCCAGTTGCACACAAGCATTTTAGGTGCAAGCAATGCACATGCTATACCCAATCCATCATCCATCCACGAGTCCGGGTCGCTTTGGCTTCATTTTTGAGCAAGAGCTGGCGGTCCTAGCAAACCAGAATATTAGGACATATGTGTCAAGGGACATTGGTCAGTCCTGCTCATACAAAACCCCAAGTTACAGAGGAGAGAGAGCCTCAGACTGCTACACCAAAATATCTTATATCATCGAGGAGGCATGGCAAGCCACGAGACAGACTACTACAACATTAAATTTTTTCCCTGGATTGATTAAAGGGGAATTAGTAAGTAGTCTAGAAGAAGATAACCCAATGAACAATTTTTTATTTTTTTCAAACAGCTATTTTGTATGGTGGCCACCCAAACTATGATTTCGTCCACTTATACCTTTGGACCCACTTCTTCCCGACACGAGTTATTGTGACAAGGGTAGTGATAATGAATGTTAGATACCTACCAAGGTAGGTAATATACTGCACGAGGGAGTGGTTAGTAGCTAGAAAGGCAGGCTGTTCCTTTACAATAAAAGGCAAGCAACTCATCTCAGAAGGATCGAAGCCATGCCATGAGAATGGCTTCCCAAAGGAAACTTTTTGTTTTGAGAATAATTGTCTGGATAACCCTCACCTGAGATAACAGATTAAGTGAACCAATGTACGGACGGAATGCGACCAATTTGTTAACGAAAGGTCTTGTAGGACCTGTTCAGGTATTTCCACCCGATATTATTGAATGCAGGCTTCCAATGTCCTTACTCTTTGAGTCATCCCGGAGCAAGCCTCACCGCAAATGCATAACCATTACATCTGGCTCTTCCACCAATGCCCTCACCACTTCCGCAGCCCTTGCCATAGTCGCCCCATCGACGACCCGATGATCCGCTGACCAGCTGAAATTGCACACCTTCCTAATGCCATTCACCTTCCATCCTCCTGCCGGGTCCTCAACCACGTCCGGCATATCACGCATTCTCCCCACGCCCAGGATAGCAACCTGTCCCTCCACGATCACGGGACTGCAGTATGTCCCGCCTATGCTTCCGATGTTGCTGACAGTAATGGTACCGCCCACCATATCCTGGTGGCTAAGCTTGCCCGCCACCGCGAGCGCTTGAAGCCTGGACAATTCAGCTGCAATAGTTAGCACGCTGTGCGCGCCAACATTCTTTATAACAGGGACGAGGAGACCGGACGGAGTGTCCATTGCCACGCCTATGTTGTGCTGGTTTCGGTAAATGAGGCCTGGTTTGTCCGAGGACACATCGATGCGGGAATTGAGAATGGGATACTGTTGTAAAGCTATTGACACAGCCTTGACAATGAAAGGGAGGTATGAAAGTTTTGAAACACCCTCGTTCTGAGGTACAAGGGGCGCCCTGGATGAGGATGAAGCTGATAGGACTTTGTTCAGCCTTGTGCGCAGGGCGGCAAGCTCGGTGAAGTCGATTTCGTCTGCGTAGAGGAAGTGCGGGATATTGAGTGACCGGGTCATGGTCTTAAACATGCCCTCTTGGGTCTTAGTGAGCGGTTGATGGGTTTCTTGCTGCACCTCTGAGGATGTTGGTGCTCCCGAGCCGACTGGGGGTTGCGATGAATTACTTTTCCGTGCCTCCATGAATTTGTATATGTCCTCTTTCAACACGCGGCCCTCTTTTCCCGTCCCATCAACCTCCAAAATGTCCAATTTCAACTCCTTGCAAAGATGTCTTACCGCGGGCGTCGCCAACGCAGCATGCCTTCCCTTCGGCTTCGGCGCTGTGGTCTCCACAGTCCCGTCTTTAGCGACGGCCGGTGTTGTTGGGATTTGTGGGGCCTCCGCCGCTCTGGGATCTGGGGCGGAGGTCTCGCCGCTCTCCTCCGGGGCAGATGGCGTCAACTCATCCAAGGCTGCCTGGCTCACATCGCCCTGGATGTCGATATCCACAAAGGGTTTGCCGACACGTGCCATCTCACCAGCCTCATAGTAAATCTTTTTGACGACTCCCGCGAAACGAGACGTAATCTCGACAGACGCTTTGTCGGACTGCACCTCGCAGAGTTTCGAGAACTCCTCGACGCGCGCACCGGGCTCGACGAACCATTGGATGATCTCGCACTCGACGATGCCTACACGGGGAGAGGTTGGCCGGCGTCTCATGAGACTGAAGTAAGGGATTGAGTGCATATACCTTCACCTATATCTGCTAATAACACCGGCTTGACAACCTGTAGCCTCTGACTTGAGTGAAAACATCTTGCCGAGTTGAGAGGGGCGCATCTTATCGGCTCTAGGGTTGGTCTTGACGGAGTGATTGTGACTCCCGACACGAGGGAGACTCGACTGATGCGATGCGCTAACTGCCATTGTAACCGCACAGAGCGAGGTGCTCGCCGCAGGAACATCATGGATATAATTTAAAAGACGTACAGTAGAGAGAAGCCTCTGAAGAACTACATAACGGGAGGAGAAGTTACATACAATATCCATTCCAACGGGAAAAGATGTTTTGTCTGATATCCTTGAGCCGAGTGAGTGGTTGTTCGCGGCTTTGGGAAGACATGACGTCCGGGTTTAGGTGCACCGTCAATAGCCGACGATTTCCCTACGGTTTTAGACGCAAGCCTTCCAGAATGGAAATCTGGGGCAATCAACGTTCGCTAATCCCTGTCGAGTTCCACGCCAAAAATTATTGAAGCTCTGCCATAGTTTCCGCGAACGTCAAGCTCCTCGGTCAGCCAACCATCGGACACTCCCCACCCTAGCACCACGATGCTCGAGCAGATGATAACACGGTCCTTTCTAAGACCATCGCGCCGAACCTTGGCGCCATGTATCCGCTGCCAATGGCGAGCCGTCAGCAACACACATCCTCGTCTCGCCGGCTCAAAACCTCAGGTCAACCAACCACCAACCAATGCATCACCGTCCGACTCCTCGAAGCAAGCTGTTCCAGTTTCCACGGGGGAACAAGCGCCTCCGGCTCCTGAACCAAGCCCACTTGAAAACGCGCCACGACGCTACGGCCGACGTGTCGACCAGTTCGAGCCGACACCCCTCCTCCGACCGATAGGGATGCAGTACCCGCCAAAGGCTGGCCAGAACACGGGCATAGACCTACGTACCAGAAAACAAAAACGAGATGACTTTGTGAATTGGGAAAAGCACCTCAAACGGCGGGCGGAGCTGTGAGTCCCCTCAACGTGACTTAAGACCGTCCTCAGCAGCGCATTACTGACCATCTGGCTTGCACAGCAAGGAGCAAATGATTCGCCCCTACTTCCGCGACTGGAAGAATCTCGATCTTCACCATGGCAAGACCTTTATTGCGCCGCCGCGGCTGTTCAAGCACGACAAATCGCTCTACTTTCCAAATCTCTTTGGGCAGACGCTCCTGAAGAACACCTCGCTTCCGCGCGACACAACACCGGTCCTGCAAGGCAAGGCGTCGGTGGTGACACTTTACAGCTCAACCTGGGCCGAAAGTCAAGCGGACTCATTCATGTCGGAAAAAGCGAACCCAGACTTGCATGAAATATTGAAGGCGCATAAGGGACATGCGCAGTTGGTCAGGGTGAACATTGAGGATCAGTCGAGGCTGAGATACTGGATTCTGAGATTCATAGCGCGGTGGCTGAGGAAGAATTATCCCGAGGAGGCTTGGGGCAAGTATTTTATGGTGAGAGCGGGCATTTCCGACGAGATCAGGGAGTCGATCGGGTACTTAAATAGCAAGGTTGGGTACATCTATCTTGTCGATGGAGACTGCAAGATCCGGTGGGCTGGAAGTGGACCGGCGAAAGCCGAGGAGGTGCAGAGCCTGACCAAGGGGATGAGGACGCTCATAACAGAGATGAAGAAGGGCGTCTGGGGAATACTGAAATGAGCGAGTTATAAGTTCCGAGAGTTCAGGCGTTGATGAGAGCAAAGTGGTGGGACATAGACTATCACCACTTCAAAGATACCCAGCATTGTAAAAGTACAATTCCCAAGCTACTAGTCGTGTCCCACAAACCCAAACGCCATGCCGTGAATGACTGGTGATGCCGTGACCATAATCCAAAACCATTTAAACTTTCCAGCTCCTCCAATTGGCCCCAGTCCCACCTCTGAATGTCCTCTACAGGAAGAAGTAGAACATCAGAAAGCACATCGCAATGAAACTTCCCATAATGATGCCGTCTCTCTGCTTCCGCGCCGATATCCTCCCGATC
This sequence comes from Gnomoniopsis sp. IMI 355080, assembly GCA_027946555.1. Taxonomy (NCBI): domain Eukaryota; kingdom Fungi; phylum Ascomycota; class Sordariomycetes; order Diaporthales; family Gnomoniaceae; genus Gnomoniopsis; species Gnomoniopsis sp. IMI 355080. Next base: position 16,523 of record JAPEVC010000283.1, on the reverse strand, counting down.
AGCGTATTGATTCCAGGCACCTGGCTCGCAGCAAGCGTGATACGACGATTGATATTGGATAGCGTCTCCCGCTGCAAGGTGAAACTCTCTTGTACCGCGTACGCCTGCGATAACACCGAGTCCGCCATGCTGTTACTGTTGTCAATGTGCCGGCGCTCGTCTAACATGTATTCGGCTTCAGCATCGGCCGGGTTCTGGTCGCGGTAGGACTGAATGTCGTCGCGGACATTCGAGAGGAGATTCGCGCGGTTGCGTGCGTCGGAGAGGTTCGATTTCAGGCGGATGAGGTCCTTCTTGTGTGATGCAAGCTTCTCGCGCAAAAGAGAGAGATTGTTTTGCTTGAGAGCGGAAGAAGTGAGGGTGGCATCGGAGTCGAGAAGGCGGGTGAGCTGAGTAATGACATTGTCACGCTGTAGGTTTGAATCAGCTTTATATTCCACATCACTTGATCAGAGGTTATTCCTACTTTCTCCAACACTTCCTCTAGCTTCGCTTCTGTGGTTCGCTCCTCCTCTGATGGTTTCGGTGGTATGTTGACTGCTGTCGAGAACTGCGAATAGGTGTGGAACAAAGACTCGGTCTGCAATTCGCATTAGCTAAGGTTCTCGATCCGTTGCCGTTGCAATTTCTGACCTGCGACTCCAACGTGCGAGCCTGTTGACGCAATTGCGCCCATCCGCTGTTCCCCGTTGTTGTTGCCATAGTGAGAGTAGAAACCCCGTCAACTAGGCTCAATGGAAGCAGTCAAGAATGCAGCCTGAATACGATTGCCCCAAACTGTGCCTCTGTATGTCTGAATTCCACGCGAATTCTTTGTATGCTTTGAACAGGGAACGCTAGAGTACCTGCTTGTAGCTGTCGGAAGTCCGCATTCGAAGCCAGAATCTCAAGGCGATTTGTAGTTATGGATCAGGCAGTGGAGGTAGCTAAGTCCGAAAAAGTCCGTTCTGGGAAGGCTATGAGGACCTGCTCTCGAGATGTTATGTAGGTTTCGTAGGTTTGGGAAGCAGCAGAGTTGTGATTGATGTAGGAGATAGGAAAGCTGGCGTCACACCAGCCAACCCTTCCGTGCCCACCTGCGCCGTTGTCACAGGTTCAGAGCAGAGGGAGCCGAGTTTCCCGTCCCTCCAGCCACATTTTGGCTTGATGAGTAAGTGTGGCTTGACCTGGGTTCAGCCACATGCTTGCCCGCTTCCACACCTCTGGGACCCGCTCGGACGCAAGAAGAATTGATTGCAAACTGGACTCTGATTCTCCGCCGGAGATCACGTGGAGAAATTTTCACCATTTTCGCTTGGTGCCTCAAACCTCTTATCGACTGTCCTCGATTCGAAAGAAGGTCGCGAACAACCAACCCCCGATTCTTCGACCCAGTAGACAATCTCGACACGTCAAATCCTCGCCAAAATGGTGCGTCACGATTCCGATCCCGATTGAAATTTATGTACGCTCGAAAGGCTGGGGTTGCGGTTGAGGGTCTGCTGGTCCGCGTCGAAAAAAGTGCATGCACACACGACCTCACCTTCGACGAACCAAGCCCACAGCCCCACCCCCAGCCAATCGACGAACCTGCGATGCATCTACGACCAACGATCGAAGGAGGCCATCATAGCTGACAATGTCGCAGTCTACCGCAAAGATCAAGGCCGGCAACTTGTGGTCGAAGAACAAGGATGATTTGACCAAGACCCTCGGCGAGCTCAAGACTGAGCTGGGTCAGCTGCGCATCCAGAAGATTGCCTCCTCTGGCTCCAAGCTCAACAAGATGTAAGCTCTTGCGATGGTGCTCGACTTCCTGCACGATATGACAACAATCACGGACCGGCCTCCATCGGCATTCTTTTAGCAAGAGGAGGAATGGGGGCCCCGCGAATGTGAACAGACGGCAAACGACAAAGCATAGGAAGCTAACGTGCAATTTTTACACACAGCCACGACCTCCGCAAGTCGATCGCCCGTGTCCTGACCATCATCAACGCCAAGCAACGACACCACATGCGCCTGTTCTACAAGAACAAGAAGTACATGCCCCTCGACCTCCGCCCCAAGCAGACCCGTGCTATTCGTCGTCGTCTCTCCCCCGAGGACGCCTCGAGGAAGCTCGAGAAGACCAAGAAGCGCGAGCAGCACTTCCCTCAGCGCAAATACGCCATCAAGGTGCGTGGACGATGAGAAGCCCTATGCCGAGTCGAGGCCAGGCCACCAGGAACTGCAACCTTGGAAGGGCATATTGATTCGGTTGGTATGCAAAACGCTAACAAGATTTTGCAGGCTTCCGCATAAAGTGGGCAACGGGCGTGGGCGATTGAGATTTTCTGGTAATTCTTGAGCAGGGCAAAGGGGCGAAAACGGGCTACAGGTTCGCTGGCGTGGGTTTTTTTCGAGAACACCAAAAAGAGAAGAGAATCGAGAAGATTTCCCGGACCAAAGCTTTCTCGAGAACTGGCATTTCCTCACAGGACAAAATCTGTTTTCCGCAACTTCGGGTCATCGGTGTTATGAGGATGAATGACAGCAAAGGCCTGGAGAATGAATCTCTACCTAGTCAGCAGATAGCTCCAAACGAGAGCTCAGGTTGACAAACGACAATACCCTCAACCCACCCTTTCACGGATGCTGTGTGATGATGTTTTGATCACGAGGACTGCAAGTCGTCAGAGTCTTGGGCAGAATATTCTGACTTGCAGAGACTGTGTCACGCTCGAGTTGGAAGACAAGATTACAGACTGTAGGGCAATGATTACGAAGTCGGAAGCTGGAGTGCTACCTTTCATGTAGATGGGACTCCTCGGACCGTGTTTCGTGATTTGCCTGCTATGACAGCGGGCTCTCATCTTCGCTGTCCCTGGTGATATCCATCGACTCCTCCTACATGGACTTGTGTCCAGCTGAATATGCCAGACTTCGTTCAATAACCGGGTGATCCCAACTTGTGCCAAATGACGATCTCCCTAGCATGTTTGACCAAGGACATTGCGCATTCGAGTCTTGATAAGAGGCGAATGAGCATGAGGACGTGGTAGAGTAGGGCACGAAACAAGACGTCAATCCTGAAAGAGGCTATCTCACACGAAATTAAGCCAGCGAACACCTGGAAAATTGTCTACATAGTAGCAATACCTGGGCAGAGACGGATTAGTAAGGAGGACATCTCGCTGAGTATGGCCTCATACTCTCGGCAACTGAGGTCCGCCTTTCCACCCGCGAATGCGTATACAATGAATATGGCCCAGAATCCCAGCTCTTAACTTTCGAGGACCATGTCCGTGCCTCGGCAGCCGGGATTTGGCATGCCCTTCACCCTTCCAGAAGTCATGGCATGGCGGGCGTGAAGCGTATCTCGCAGCAGATCTCGTGCATCGTTCTTACATTTAATCACTCGTGGACGTAAATTAGCGGTTAACAACTACGATAACCGATTCAAATGCAAAACTAGCTGTCCAGTCCATTTGTTGAGTTCTTCCCCGGGGGAATCCCTCGGGGTCATAAAACAAATTGAAGCTGCTCAATTAAAGCCATGAGTTTTTTTTTTTTTTTTTTTAAGATGGGGGGGGGGGTTGTCGGTCTTCAAAAGACTTTGGAGTAAAGGTAGTCCCGGGTACCGCGTTCCTTACCTACCACCTACGTAGGTACCTAGGTAGGTACCTAGCTAGAGCGAAGTGGTGAAATTGTGGGTAAAGTCCAAGTTCACCCTCGGTCCACTAGGATGAAGGCTAAAAGATGACCCTGCACGGGCCAACCATGCCCCAAGATCTCACATGCTTGGGAAGCCAGGATTAGTACCGGCCTCCAAGGTTCTCACGTACCTTCGTACCCTTCATAGTGAGGCCCACGAAAACTTCAACCACCTATCGCCAACACGGTTCTGTTGACCGACTGCTCGCCCGATCGGAGCTGCGATACTAAACGCTCGCAGACGACAACTTTGGCAGTGATGCATTGGCGAGACTCGATCTTCTTGTCCAGGACTGACCGTACAATTCGCCTTTCCACCATCGTTCACTCCTCCTCCGTCAAGCACCTCGTTTACAGAGCGGCGCCTGATGAGCTTCCCTAATCGTTGCGGGGTAGCCAGTCTTCATGGACGATCACTTTAACTCAACGTGGCTGCCTGTGGGCGCTGTTCCCTATCACGAACACCTTGATAAGAGGTTTCCAAGCTGTGACGAGCAATGTATTCCAAAGGGCCACACCCACGATCTCAGCGAATTTTCAAACTTGTTCGGAGCTCAGACGACCACGCACTATGACAGGAGCCACGACGATGCTTGCCTCGATAAGAATGGCTGTGCAGGCCTTGGGTTGGACGCCAGCATGGACAATCACAAATACCATACTCATAGCTTGGAGCCATGGGACAGAGCCGCAGACTCTGGTAGTTTCTCATTTGCGCTATTGAATGCGGCGCAAGTGGACCGCTCTTCCTTAGGATGCTCCATGACACTTTCTATGAGCGATGACTGCTGTAATTCCAGCTGTCTTGATGAAGATGCGTGTTGTCTTGAAGAAGATGCATGTTGTCTTGAAGAAGATGCGTGTAGTACTGGCACTTGCGGTTAGTAGTTCCTTCTTTTGCTCCTTGTTCACTAGTGAATGTGTATTTTGCCAGGTGCTTATCTTCATTTTTGCAGATCCGGATACGTTTTGCAGGGACGAGAACTGTCCAAAACCTCAAGTCGGCCATGATGTAGCTCATGGCGCTACGATCTTGCAAGAAATTAGCGGAGCAAAGCCAAACCAGCAGCACTTAGGTGAGCCTCCGTCCCAAATATGTCGTCGCTTCGAACGTCATGATCCTGATGCAACCACAGACCCGAATGTTGAGAGCCCAGTCATCTCGGCCTCGACATATCCGTATACACCACAGTCCTTGGAGCAGTCAACCCCCTTCTCGTTCGATTATTCGGACCCATATCTCGCCGACCAAGTGAACTCGTATGGCACTGCTTCCAATGGGCAACAGGGTCACAATGACGCTGGTCATCCATCGCAAGATTTTGCAGAGACTTTTGACCCTGCCCAGGCAATTCATCATCCTCAGACAACGTCTCTAGAATCTGCTGCTCACTACACGCCCGTTCCACTCCAACATTCCCAATCTTTCCCGTCTGTCTTTCCCCTAGGTTCATACAACTCTGACCACACATTCACAAACTCATTTGGGCAAGCTCATACGCAGCAGGCCTCTTGGCACTATCCTTCATTACCCGTCAATACGAATTTCGACGGTTCACATTCCAATCCATGGAATACGGTGCAGGAGCCGTTGAACGGTTTTAACTTCAACACCCCGCTAAGCGGCCAGTCTGTGGGCGCAACGTACGGACACCATTCACTCAATGGCAACAACGCTTCTCGCGACCAGCTCGTTTGTCGTCCGATCGTCCAACGACAGCCCACTCCGGCCACATCCGTACCGAGTGCTACCGCTACTCCATCGCCCGCCCCAGAGTTTGCCACCTTAATCCTCCAGAAACACGATATTCACAGATGCAAGTGGATGATGGACGGGGATAGGCTTTGTGGGAAGCAGTTCAAGGATACCCGTGAGCTTCACGATCATATTGCAGGGACACATGTCGAAACCCTTCAGGCCGAGGGACAAGATGGATTTATATGTCGTTGGGCTGGATGTTCTCGTCAAACAGATGAAAAGTTTCAGAGCAAGCGTGGTTTTACTGCTAGATCCAAGCTAAAACGGCATCTCCACATCCACACAGGACCTGGTGAGTTCTCAATTCCATATGTCATTCCTAAGAACGAATCTCGGCAGAGTAAGAAACGGCTCTCCCAAGCAATTGCCCTATGTTATCGCCACCAAGCACGCTGGCGCAAAGTCCTGGGTACTTTGTACTTCTGGGACGAGCTCATATTGGGCACATACCCATCCAGGGGCTCTTCACGAGACACGATAGGAACTGTGAAGGGGGGCTGGGCAGAACGTGTCTTCGTTATTGCAGAGATTCGAAGTGCCTCATTCAGACTTAATGAATGACATGAATGACACGGACGCTGATATCAAGTCTAGTTGACAGCTACATATGCCAAGAATGCGGCAAAGTATGCTCTAGCTCACAGGCGTTGAACACCCATCTTGTCACGCATAGTGAAGCAAGACCGCACAGATGCGATGAGAAGGGTTGCAATAAGGCTTTCAAAACGGCAGACAGTCTGAGTAAGTCTTTTGGGTATCAGAGCCGATCTCAGAGGATGACCTGGTGCTTCCGAATGAATACACTACGGGCAGTTCCCAGAGGTTGGGCATTGAATATGAAGACTAATACAATCTGTGCTACAGAGGTCCATAAACAGAACGTTCACAGCGAGAGCAAGCCTTACGTATGCCCTACTTGTGGGAAGGCCTTTAAAGACTCTTCCAATTTCAGCAAGCACAAAGCTACCCACAGCAACGAGAAGCCCTGGATCTGTCGTACTCGGGGTTGCAGTGAGTCCTTTGCTCGCCGAGATCAACTGATCCGACACGCATCAAAAATGCACAATGAGTCTATCAAGAAATTGAATGAGCTATGTATGTAAAGTTTGCACTTGCATTCTTACGCGAATAGGGACTCAAGTGCCGTATGCTAACAACCAACAGACCCCAAGAGGGTTCGAGGCGCTCGCGCGAGTGAGCTACTAGGTAGATCCGCCCTTTGTTTAGAGGGCTCACCTCAGATGATGCTTCCCGAGGCCATTTGAAGGACTGCTTGCTACCTGGTTATGCGTCATCGAGACAGCGGGCGATGATCAGCCGTGACGGACACATTTTCACTGGACCGGTAATCTGCACTACATATATCCTTTGCATTTTCTTTGCATTTCTTTTCGCAGGATTCTGGTTCATGCTTCTTTTGGATTGCACTCGCATGAGCATAGGGGCCAGGCGTTCTATGGGAGTGACGACCGGCTATACTCCGGTCTCATGAGACACAGGTACCGGTTGGTTGGAAAACGCGTGGTATTTGGAAGGAATCGAGAGTTAATGCCTACCAGACTCAACTCCTGGCATGCATTATCATGATACGAGCACTCCGATGCTTGGTGATTAAGTTGAATACCAGAAATAGTCATGACAATGACAGATCACCCCTTTCTTGATGATTTTTAGGTGCGATACCTGGCTTTTAGGACTCCAGTGCATCTTCTTCGAATCAATGACTTCAATTTCCGTCAACTTGGTGCTATAAGTAAAGATTTGATGTCGTTCCTTTCCCGACCCATTTCTGTGTGTCCACTAGAGCAGGTGTTCGACTTGCTGTTAGTGACTGACTAGCAAAGGCCCGCATAAGACTAACAAGCACTTCGCGAGTATATTCTAGACATCATCAATGGCGAAAAATTGCTGGAAAATCATCAAGGAGTGGTAGGATTGTGTGTTTCCTATTACGCCGTGATCTGAGGAGTGTAATTGCCTGGTATGACTATGGGGAAGGTGGCTGAGTACCTTGGGCACTTCATACCAAGCATTTAGGGTCAATGGGCCAAGGCCGATCCTCTTCGACCTGTGACACTCTAATGTCGACGCAACACACGCAGGCCCGTCACACCCTTTGGCTTCTCATCCACCATAATACTCACCAAGGATTTCCGATCTGCAAGATCAACAGGCTTATCTTCTATAGATTCTTTGGCGATCTCTTCTGAATCGGCGCACGCAAACAACAGCCCACACACAGACCACCGTCGCAGCTCGGCTCCCCTCTGACGTATCGGACTTTATCGCGCCCTCATCTCTGTCTCTCACTCACACACGTCCCCATTGACACACACAACTCTCTCTAGTCAAGTTCGGTCTTGCAATGGGCGCCCTCTGCGGCAAGCTATCCAAAGACGACAACTTTGCCGGCCAAGGGCGCACCCTCGACTCTGCGCCCGTGCAGGCTCCTACCGCACCGCTGCCCGCGAACAAACGCGTCGTTGTCGGCGGGCCGGGGCGGACGCTTGGTGAGGCTTCGTCATCCGCTGGCGACGACCCGCGCGCGGCGGCTCGTAAGGCTGCTGAGGTATGAGAAAAGAGGGAGGGAGGGAGAGAGAGAGAGAGTCAAAAACTCTCTCCTGTCCGTTCGTGTGGTAAATTTAGTTACTGATGTGTGTAATAGCAACGAGAACAAGCTGCCAAAGCCAAGGCAGGGAAATTAGGCCAGCAGCTGCGGCAGCAGAAGGGGATGACGGACAATGAGGTGAACAAAAAGGCAAATGAGGATGAGGCCCAGCGCAGGTTGATAGAGCAGAGGGCTGAGACATTGAATTACAACTAAGGCGACAGGGTGCAGACGGGCTTATTGGGTGTTTTCTGGGAGGACGGCGATTTGAGGGTATCTTCTAAGCTTTCATTTGGGCCAGGTGAAATAACGACTGTATAACACCTAGGTTGCTTCATCTTGCAATTATTGACCTGCTCCACGCGTATCTCGACACCTTGCGATTTCTGACAATAGCTACCAGTCTATCACCAGCTTTGACCGTCCACAAAACTGGGCCAAATACGCAGCACGTTGTTCTCTTCCAAGGCGCCGTGCTCCGTCAGACCCTCTTACCCTGCGCCAGCAAATCCGAAACTTTGGGTGGCAACACCAGTGCACTTCGATCATTGCGCCTGTAAAAGTCAACAAGCACCATCGCCGTATTCTCGGGCTGGTCCTCGTGCACGAAGTGTCCCGCCTCTGGGAAGATATGCAACGCATATTTGCCTGCAGAAGAGTCAGCTTTGAGATTGTCTAGCCCATAGTCGTGAAGAACTTACCTTGCATCTGCCCAATTGTTAATTCTTTGTCGAGGCGATCCGTTCCAGCCAGAATAAGCATCTTGCCGCCCTTTGCCTCTAAGAATTTCTTGCTCAGCCCAACGAACCAGTCTGACCAGAATGGCTCTGTGGCAGCGAGATTCGTCCTCCACTTCCACGGCCTATTGCCCCCGGGTACTTCAGTCAACAAAGCGGGCACACTCGTTCGTGCCGAAACTGAGTTCCGAACTGTCCTCGACCGTATATGCCAGTCAATACCAGCCTGAACTGAAGCAAAGCCCGTCGGTCGTGTCGACAGGTATGTCGTCATGCTCTGCAAGGCATCCATAGCAGAGCCCTCGACGACATCCAAGACGGTGTAGCCGAGCAGGGAGTTGCCCAAGGCGTACGATTTGGCGAGGTCTGTGACAACTGCTCCGCCGAGTGAGTGGCCAACGAGAACGATGGGAGGCAGCGCTTTCCAGCCCATTTGTAGCTGAGTCTGTCGAATGACGGACAGAAGGTCGACTCTCAGAGTCTCTAGACTGTAATCAAGTGGTGCATCTCCAGTTGTGACAGTGGAGCCATGGCCACGAGCATCCAGCGAGAGGATGCCTGCAGAGGGTAGCTTTCTCCGAATTTCAGAGCCTAAGACGGCAAAAGATAAGCCCGATGATCCAGCACCGTGATGCATTACAAAGAGCGGGCCTTTGTCCACTGGTGAGGTCAGATAAGCATGGTGAGTGATTCGAGGAGTACCAGTTTCGTCCGGTTGGTTGGGCAAAGATAGTTCCCTTTCAAAAAACGTCGTCCACGGAATTTGCTCGAGAGTCCGGCCGCCTCCCCTCGGCGTTCTGTTAATTCGTTGTAATCAGCAACCATGTCTGACCATCTGTGAAATGGGGACATACCCTAATGGTCTTGCAAACAGGTTTCGGCTGGGCGTCGGTACGACGGTGCCGGTGGACGAGGCTGATGAGGCCGACGAGGAATCATCGTCAAGACCCTCTGGCAACTCTGGGAGGTAGCCATCGTCCTGCTCTTCTTCTTCTTCGTCCAACTCGTTGAATACCTCAGCGCCACTGAGCTCTAACTTTTTCTTCGCCCATGCCTTCTGCAGGTCGCTCATCTTGAGCTAGCAATCGTTGGCGCAGATGTTTCTTTCATCGGGTACTCCTTCCAAAAAAGCGCAAAGTGATTTGGGAAGAGGAAGCTCGTAAAGTGTTCAATCAAGCTGAACTCGACGCTTCCCTGTTTGTTTGGATTTGATGAAGTTGAGGGTGAGATGTGTTGTGAGGATGGGAGCAACGTCACACCTCGGCCAGGGGTGTGGAAGGGCACTGTGCTGAGTCCTAAATGTACTGTATTGACGGACGCAGACGGCCCTGTAATAAGCACTACAGGCTCGATACACAGTCTTTTCTACAGTGCACACGATATTGCCTTTCTATCCTATACACTAACGCTTTCCAGGGGACGACAACTACATCACTCGTGCGATTCGAACTGGCTTCACTAATCTTAGAGATTGTTTTTACTTCTCCTCGCTAAGTGGGAAACCGATGGACAAATGGCCCCCTTCTGTGGATATCGTTGTCTAGACCCGAGTTTTCCATTCCATCTGAACGCCTGGCAATGCAAAAAGTGACCGGAAGATTGAGCAACTGTGGCTGTGATCCATCTCATCCGACCAGTGCAATTATACTGAGAGCGCAACTGCAGACTGAGGTTCTTCGAGCGATGTCGTCTCTCCCGTCTGCCCATTTATGACCTTCTGACGTTTCGCCGTACTGTCATCAGCTTGACCCTGCTCCGCGTTGCTACCCCTCCTCTTCTTGCTGGTATAAACTCCTTGCATGGGCTTTGGCTCGACTTTGATGCCCGTCGTAAGTCCAGCTACCGTATCCGCCTCCCTCGCTCTCTCAAGCAGGTTCTCGTACCCCAGCGCCTCGCAAACAGCACTATAGCTTTTGCAAGACTGTACCATCTTGTAGGCAGGCTGTTTCCCTGGTATGATCTGGTTGAGAAGGTACTTTGTGTTGCCGAATCTGTTGCCCACGTCCATTGCAAAATCGACGTACTTCTCCGTGATCTCATTCCAAGTCGCCATGCCGCCTTGCTTCTTAGTGCGGAAGCAACTTGAGTTCTTCTCTGCCGCGGTTGCGATCATAGCCCCGTCGACGCCATACTCCTCGATGAGTTTGACCGAGGAATCTCGGTCCTCGACGTCGCCGTTCATCAAGCACGCTACGCCTGCTTCACGGCACACGTCCGCGATCATTCGCAGCTGGCCCCTGATCGCCTTCTCACGCGGCCGCATGGGTGTTGTCCGGCAGTGCACTGTCAGACCTGTGATACCTGTCGCCACCAACCTTCTCACCAACTTCTCTGTCTCCTCGGAGGTCTCCAGAATCCGTATCTTGACACTCACGCCAATTTGAAACTCTGGTACGATGTTCTTCACCAGCGCCTCCAAAATCGCGACCAGTTTGTCTGGAGTCTTGAGCAGCATGGCGCCCATGCCGTCATGCGTGCTAAAGGGTTTCGGACACCCGGCATTTACGTCGATGCCCGCGACGTCGGGGGCAACCAGGCGCGCAGCGGCAACAGCCCGATCTGGATCCGAGGTACCGACCTGGAAAATATGCTTGCGTCCCTCTCGTTCGGGGTGTATTCGGTAAATGACAGATTCTTTTGCGTTGGGTGGTGGCTGCTTCTGGCCATACGAGGGGATGCGCACGAAGTCGATTGTGTTGGCGATGGGGTTGATGCGCCGAGTCGTACCTATCATGGCGCGATCGACAGTCTCGGGCCCTATATGGTCCAATCGTCAATGAGAAGTTCCGAGTCTGAGTTGAAGAGCGCAGAGGAAGACTGACCCCATACCAAGTCGGCGCCATAGTGCAGCGCAAGCAGTCGTGATGGCAGTTCGCCCGACCGCACCATCGGCGCCAGAACCACTTTGCCCCGATAATCGACGCCCCTTGGAGGGATGGGTACTCTTTTGGGAGTCGCCTCAGCCATGACGAGTGACCTGAGGACACGCAGTATCATTACTGCTATCGTCGCATTTGATTAGAAATTTGTGAGAAGGGTCACAAGATTTTGACAGTTGCCACTAGAGAGTCGAAGGGATACCTTCTTGCGCCAATGTGGAGAAAATCGGCGCCGAATACGCCCCGAGTCCGAGCAAACAGCCAATTCTGAACCACGACTGAAAGGACGCGCAAACTACCCGTACCTTATACCTAGGCCCACCGTATGTATCAGCTCTTATGGTATGTGAAGCACAAAGACTCTGCCATACTATGTAGTATGTCCACGTCACAGTTGCAGAGGTGGGTCGAAGCATCTACAACCCGCTAGATGAACATCGCAACATTTCTTGCTCATGAAAACTTATATCTATACAAAAATAAAACAGACCAAGCAAAGCAAATAGAGATCGCAAAACATCAAAAAGGTGTGGAGAAACAGTGGATCGAACACTGGACCTTCCGCAATTCAGGCAACTATGCAAAGCGGACGCGCTACCACTGCGCTATAACCCCTTACTGAACACCAGTTACCAAGGGTTTCATTCAGAATACTATATACCTCATGTAATGCATACTCCAACAGCTCTCGTAAATTTCACACCCGGGTAGGCCCTATTTACAGAGAGTTTTCTTTTTATCTATCGAGATGAATAGCGGCTGATCAATTCTCTCCTATCCGAGTAAAAGGTATTCTTGAGACGATTTGAATTGCGAGCAAGAGGCTTGCGAGCATCGCGATTTGGTTCCCATAAAGACTGCAGATTGTATCTGTCATCTTGGAACTTGGTTGGAACTTCGTACTTTGCATCTCGGTTCGCTTATGTGTGCCGCTTTGATATGTTTGGAGGAGAATCTGAAGTTGATCGAGGGATCCTCCAGCATTTGGAATTCCATATCAACGTGACTGAACCTTTCACAAAACACTGTCATGCCCCCTGAACATCCCGGTTCTTCACTAGGTGTGTCTCAAACTCCAGCCCAGCCTGCCTTCTCAACACCCCATACATTGAACTCGAATCGAGCGCCCTCCCCTGTTCGTCCGAGAACAACTTCGACTCTTGCAAATGTCCAAGCACCAACTCACCTACAGGTAATTTCATACCGGCCTCCTCCGCGCACTTGATACCATGCCCAACGTCCTTCAGTGCCAAGTTAAGATCTGACCATGGCCTCTCTCCCTTCGCCGGCATATATGCACCAGTGGTCAGTCGTCTCGACATGGACAATGGCAGAGGACCATACTGTTGCTCAATCAAGGCCTCCATGGCCTCACTACCCAAGCCTGTCTTTTCTGCGAAGACTTGAGCCTCAGCGACGACTTCCATGAAGGCTGCTGTCATAAAATTGCTGTGCGCACACGCTTCAGTCAAGCTTCGTTGAGATAAAGACAGCCTGAGACAACCTTTACTCACCCTGCTGTCTTCAGCATACTGGATTGCTTGATGTCCTTGCCGAGTCGAATCACGCCTCTGCCCATGACACCAACCAGATATGGGCTTATAGCTGATATGGCCTCATCCGGTCCAGCTAGGATGAATAGCAGCTTGCCCTCCGCCGCCACAGGACTTGCGCCAAATACAGGAGCCGCAACGAATTTGGAACCCTTTTCAGCCAGCCTGGCGTCTGCTTTGGTTGAGGACGAGGGGTGAACGGTAGATGTGTCCACGATAATCTTGCCCGCTAACTCATCTCCGCTTTCCTGTATCATGGCGTCCAATGTAGAGGCTAGAGCTGCGTCATCACTGAGAGATAGAAAGATTATGTCTGACTTTGTGACGGTCTCTCCTACACCAGAACACGGCTCGCCACCGATGGTCTTGAGCGGCTCGCCACGAGACATGGTTCGGTTGTGGTATTGTAAGTTCGGAGCGCCTGATTGCGAGAGATGTTTCTGAAGATTTACGGCCATTCCAATTCCCATGGAACCGAGACCTGTAGTTTATCAGACTCCAAGTTCTCGCCTGTAACAGAGCCATCGATGACGAACCTATCCATCCTAGTCTGGGGCTTTGATGAGGTGTCATAATGATTCAGTTTTCTGTACTCTTATGCTTGGGACCTTTGCTTGTTGATTCACTTCAAGACGGAGCCGACAAGGTATGTGGTTCACGCTTCTTTTCTGTTTGCTTTAGCAGTCGTATGTTGTGTGTAGGGCGCACCGGGGTATCTGCCGGAAAGTGGGTATCCGGCGGCCGCTTCGGCGTGGACTCGGCGGGCCGGCTTCGGGGCCGGCCTTGGTATTACACGGGAATATCACTTGGTTCCAACACAAACCACGTGTTCTTTCACCTGGACTAGTAAATAAATCCTTGCATTTCGCTGAAATGATGGCGGGCGCTCCATACGAACCGATCTAGGAGCTCATCACCTGAACCTGCACAATCCTTTCTGTCAGCAGTGGCATCGCCGCCGTCAGCCCTTCCCCAAGGTATTCCACAGCAACACAAGGCAGCCAACTTTGCGACATGATTCCCTCTCTGGCTTGTTTCTTTTTGTAGCTAATATCCGCTTGGTTGCGCTTATGATGTCTTTACGTACATTGATGTCACACATTTTTTGGACATGGACTGTGCGGCGTGGCTCAACCGAATGGCGAGGACAGGCTCTGTTAAGAGACACACTGTACGCAACTTGGAAACCCTTATACACGGGGTTTGATAATGGATGCCTAAAGATGAGAAGAATGACAAGCATTTGTGGAGAATGTATTCGAAGCCATTAACAACTTTGGTTCAGGGATTCTGAGCGACACTGTGGAACATCTTTCGCGCATATATAGTCAATTTGATGCATTTTTCACCTATCATCACCAATGGGCTCTCTCAGGGCACTGTGTCTCCATTCGGGGCATGAATGTCTTCTAAACTAAAAGCCTAAACACTCCTCACCACATACTTGCGTTTTATGAAATGGTACCAATTTGTCTCGATTCCTGACATTATTTCTACTTTGCTTGAATCCAATTCTAGTCAGTCTACAGTGTGGTTTTCGGCACCAGAGACGATGCAGGTTTGTTGCGTAGGGAATACTTCGCTTGGATTGATCACAAGGTAAAGACACTGATAATACTCCCAGCAGCTGGGACCGGTGGAAGTTTCAATCGGGATTTTATGTTAAGTTGCAAGAGAACTTAGGCAGTGTCAGGGGAGCCATCAAGAGAAATTGCTATAAAATTGATGAATTTTCAAAGTTATAATGGTATCCCAATAACTAACTACATTTAGAAAATTAACAATGCAATCTCCCAAAAAATGCTATGCCAAACGCTCCAGCTCCATCGTCAGACCATGACTCGTTAAGGAAAGAAAATCATCGTAAATAGATGTGGTGAGGTAAAACAAGGTTCTAAGTGATGTAAGGGGAAGGGAGCAGCTTAGTTGACAGTGATGCGCTTGGCCTCCTTCTTGGTGGCCTTCGGAACGACGACACTCAAAACACCATCCTTCAAATTCGCTGAAACGGCCTCCTGATTGACTGGTGTAGGAAAGCTGAAGGTCCGTGAGAACTCGCCCACGCTGCGCTCAGAAACCCAGAAGCGCTCCTTGGGCCTTTGCTGCTCCTGCTTGCCCTGCTGGTCTGCCTTGGTGACCTCAGAGCCCGCCTCCTTGGCCTTTTGGGCGGATTCGTCCTCAACGGTAGCCTTGTGGGAGTTCTTGTCTTTGCCGTCCGTGATGGCGCCGCTCGTGGTGTTGCCGCCCTCAACGAGACCGGCCGGCGGGGTTCCCGAAGTGTAGGAACGCTCGGTGCGGCCTGAGATGACAATGGTCTGGGGCTCGGTGAACTCGATGGAAATGTTGTCTTTCTCGGCGCCAGGGATCTCGCCGTGTAGTTCGTAGCCGGTCTCCGTCTCCTTTACGTCAAAGCGTGGGGAGAAGGTGGGCAGCCGGCTGCGGGAAGCATTGTCACCTTGGCGGTTGGGGGCGACCTCGCGGGAGTAGTTGTCGAAGTCGTCGAGGAGACGGAAGAGAGGCGTGAAGGAAGCCTCAGGAGAGAAGTAGGATCGTGGGAACAGAGACATTTTGGAAGTTGTGGTGAGTGGTCGAGTAGATGTGGTAGAGATTCTTTGTGGGCAGATGCGAAGTGTTCGAGGAATTCGCTTTGAAATTGTTCGTGTAGTAGAGTGCATGAAGCTCTTTGTTTTTGTTTTTGTGTTGTGTCTGGTGATGAGAAGTCATGGCTGGTAGAATGGGAGGTTTACGGCAGATTTATACTTGCGAATGAGACTCTTGTCGAAGCTTGCGAAACCCATCGAAACCACGAGGTTGCAGCTATGCGTAATCCTTCAATCGTGTCTAGAATTTAGAAGCTTGTCGTCAAGCCTAGAGTGTTCTAACGCATTGGAAAGCAAGAAATATGGCGTGACAGAAGATGCTAGATGTTTCCTGCAACGTCGTATGAGGCCATCACCATCTGCAGATGGATCATCATGGAAGGTTCTAGTATGTTCCACGCAACACAAGCTTGTCGCAACCAACACACACACACACACACTGGCAACACTGAAGAATTGGAGCCAATTGCTGCATCGCTTCATATTAAGGTCTATCCATTAAGACTGAGACATTTCTCACGCCCTTGTCGCTGATCGCCTCACAGGAAATAATGGCATATTCCTTCGCGGAGGACATCCCTCGTGAGATTATGATACTAAGAGTGGATCTCAACGCGGCTGTATATGCACGGGTATGTTTCTAGTGAAGTTAATACACACACCAGCGGAAACCCGAAAGCTTGGCCTCCCTCCGGTCAGCCCGGAGCACCCC
>JAPEVC010000282.1:0-41826 GCA_027946555.1 Gnomoniopsis sp. IMI 355080 | reverse complement strand
AACGAAGCGGCGCTATTAGAGGGCAAGGGAGTTAGCAGCAAGTAATAATGTATGGGGAAGAAGGGGACAGGGAGGCGTAGGAGTAGGTGGGTGATGACGGGACCGGTGGGAGTTGCGAAGGCGTGGGCGATGGCGGACGATTAGTGAGAGTCGTCATGATCGACGACGACGACGACTACGACTAATGCTATACAGTATTGGGGTGTAGATCTTTTGTTGCCTTGTTCACTTGAGAACCAAGAGGGTGATTCGATCAAGACGTGGAGATGTGATTGTTGTTGATGTTGTTGCTGCTTATTGGCGTCCAGTCCCAGTCCACGTCGTCGGTATCAGTCCGCAACACAGTATCGAGAATGATTATCAGACGGACGGCCGTGGTGGAGGACGAGGTTGAAGATAAGCGGCCTTCTGGGCAGGGTGGAGTTACAGTAAATAAATAAAGCTCCTCTTTTCCAGGATCACCGCGGCGGAAGCTGGAGGGGCTGTGGAACCGCGTCGATAACAATCCAGAATCCTCGAGATTGGTGCCAAGCCAGCGTGAGTGCGGAGAGGAAAGCAAAAAAAAGAGAAAAGCCCATAGAAAGGTTGGCTAGGAGGTAGGCATGTGATAAGGGGAATGAAAAAATCCCACGTCTGCCAGCTGACCTCACTTCTCTTGCTATTTTGGAACAAGTTTCCTTGTCGTGTCCGCGTGGTCAGGAAATCCAACGCGTCCAACGGCCGCTAACAACAAAAAATCGAGAACCAAAGAATAAAAATAAATAGTCGGGCCAATCTTCAAAACCCGACCGAGGGGTCCAATCAACCTGGCAAGAGGATCTGCACTAAATGTCGATTCCGACCATCAGAGACGCCTCTCCCGCCATGAACGGTATGAACGGCCCCACGTGCGGTCAATGCCCTTTTTTTCTGCAGTGTTCGAGGTGGGTTCTGGTCAGTGCTGGCAGCTGTGAGGTGAGCTGGTCGTCTCCACCATGCAATTGCTGGCCGAAGGTCACCATCGCGATCTTAAGCACCAGTTCAGTAGATGAAACACACAAGATCACGACTTGTGGTCATAATGTGTCTTTCAGAGTGCACGCAGTGCTTGTCAAATATGAGCAATCTTCATTGCAGTGCTTATTTTTTTTTTCCCGCAACTATGTACAGTACGAGTACGACTCAAAATGCCAGCAGACTGGGCTGCGCGAAGACAGACATCGGTCTTTAGACCCTCTTGCCCCTTATTATGTTACAGTACATTAGACAAATTGTAATGAAGAAAAGGAAATTGGTATCTTGTCTCATCTCATCAAAATCATCAACCAAACACGAACACAAACATACACAGTCTCTCTCTCTCTCGCTGTTTCTCACAGCGCATAGTTTTCGGCGTGCAAGTAGATCTCCTCCAGCATCGGATCGCCCCAGATCTCGGCCTGCAGCCTCGCCACCGTCGTGGCAACCCCGACCCGCATACTCGGCGGACCACACACAAACACCGCTGTGCGTCGACCCAGGATCCCGCGACCGTCACTCCCGCCCGTCGCCCACTCCTTCAGCATGTAGCCCAGATCCGGTCGTCCATACTCCACGCTCCAGCCGCCGTCGATCTGGTGTGGCACAGGGAAGGCGAACCGCATCAAGTTCTTCTGAAACTCAGTCGGCGTCTCGGGGAAGCCGAACTCGAAGCCCGATGGTGGGCCGAATGTCGACGTAGGGCGGGTATTGCGTGCTGGCAGGTTCGACGTCCGCAGGTGCGCGAGCTCGGGCACGTCGAGGGAGCGTTGCGGTGTCGGTGCTGCTCCTGCTGCTGGTGGTGGCTGCTGATACGTGCCGTCGGATGGCGCTTGTGCAGCCTGCTCGAGGTACAAGCTGGCGCGCTTGTTGGCGGGTGAGTGTGGAGGTGCGTAATTAAAGTGCGGTGCGTCGGCTTTGGGTTGAAGGGGAGGGAAGTGGAATTCGCGCTTCTTGCCCTTCTCGCCCTTCTCGGGCGTGGGTTCGACGGCATCGTCTACGACAGTCTGGTCATCGGCGGTGCCCTCCAGTCGAGACAGGGCATCATCGGTGTAGGACTGTCTGTTCTTTGGAGGCGGGTTGGGTGGTGGTGGCGGGATATTATATGGTTGCAAGTACTTCTGCTGGGGCAATGCTGTAAAGCGATCCTGCTCCTCAGCTCTCAGCTCTCGCTCTCGGTCCGGGTCACCTTGCGCGACGTCGGCAATGAGCGTAGAGTTACGTTTGGAAGCGATGCCTGCAACAAAGCCGTCGAGCCTGTCGTGGAACATGTTTGATAAGGGCCTCGGTGCGCGCGTGGCGGCGCCGATCTGCGACGTTCTCGTGGCATTTGTCACGAAGAACTTGCAGGTAACGCTCTCTGGCGGTGCAGATTCGCGACAGATGCGCAGCTCCTCCCGGAACCAATCCATGGCTTCAAGTCGCTTGAGAGACCATACAACAACGATCTTCTTGGTGATGGCCTTCCCATCACGCATCCTCTTAATCAGGTTGAGCAATTGCGACATCAACGATGTGATGCCGCTGCCTCCAGCAATCAAGATGCAAGTGTCGAATGCAGCAAGGTCTCGGCGCATGCCACCATATGGCCCATCCAAGAATGCCCGGTAGGTGTGAAACGGACCCTTTTCGATGGCCGTCTCGAGGACTTTTTTCGTGAATCCACCATATGGCCGGAACACGAGCACAGCGTCTCGATATTGCTCGCCGTACTCGGATGGGAAGTCCTCACTGCACAATGACGTTACAGTGAAGGGATGATTTTCAAGCAGAGAAATACCAGGCATACGTAGATAGAAGTATTGTCCGGGAACCCATTTCATCTGGGTAGGAATAGTAATTTTGATGGTATTCTCCGTCATGATCTGGATGGCGGCCTCGTCGCCGACCAAGAAGGAAAACCTCCAAGGCTTAGTCCAGTTCAACTTGTTGAGACGCCATAGATTGCAGATAACGATAATAGCGAAGGATGCTTCTAGATACGCCCAAGACATCAGGAAATTCTTGGTGTGCCAGAATAGAATCGCAATGTAAATGTACCCGACGGGAGCATGTAGAATGCTGAAGAGCTCGTAAAGGTGGCGCCGGAGGACCGGAAGAGACAGGACGCATAGCCAACACAAAGGAACGAAAGCTGCGATGCCACTGCCGTAGATAATCCCGCTCCCTGGTGGGAACAGTTGTTTGAAGACCGTCATGCCGTTATCTTCCCACACTGGCTGTATAAAGAACGGAATCATGTGGACCAAAGACATGAACAAGCACAAATAGCCTGCCCAACGATGGAATACATTCAGACGGTCAGGGGCAATGCCAGTGATCAGACTGAGAAGGTTGGCTTTGGTGGCGGTCGCAGCGATCCAGGGGGTCATGGCCACAGCAATCATGCCGGATCGAATGGCCAGTGGTGGTGACCCATAGCGAATGCTGGCCCAGTAAAGCGGTTGTGGGAGAAAGCAGTAAAGGGCAACGAAAGCCAGACCGACAAAGCCAACACTTAGCACTGAGAGGGCAGAGAAAGTGAATCTGTGCTTCTTCCATCTAATGTCTGGTATCGGTCGGTAGAACACCCACCGAAAGAGCGCGAGTGTGTCGTTGACAAACCCTACAGAGGAGAGATGGGATGTTGGCCGGAAGGCTGTCGCGGCCTTCTCCTCCTCGGGGAAGAAATGTCGTTGTGCGGCGGGTTGCTCGCTATTGGCGGAGTCCTGTCCATATTGTGGCACCTCAAGGCTCCACAGGTTCTGATAGTATTCTTCGACCTCTTGCTTGTAAATGGCTTGCCTGATTTTGTCTTGCCAGTAATGCCACAGCCTCACAATCAGGACCAACACCGTCAATGCAGAGGCAAAGTAGGTCCATCCCAGCCCATACTTTCCGGACTGGCTCCATGGGTCAACGGTGTCAGCTTGGACCAGGCCTGGAGGGCTTGTAGATGTCAGTGGGATGTATATCCTCTTGGCCAGGTCGCCTATTGTCCTCGTGCCTGTCGATGCCACATCTCGAAGCGCGTTTTGTATTTGGTCAGCCATTATTTGCGGCTGAGAGACAGTCCAGCTGCCTCGGGAGACAAATTGGAAGGGCGGCTCAGCGCAGCGATGTCAAGAAGATGACATGAAGGCTTCAACCGGCCTTTACCGGACTGTTTTCCGCTGTTGTCGTGTTGTCCAGGTGAGTCAGGCTCATCAAAGGGGCTTTCACTCTTTCAATTGCTAGAATCAAAGCTCCGAGGCCGGGTCTGGTGAGTGGCAATGCCAGCGCAAGATGACGACGGTCTTGAATATGAGTTCCCTTGGTGTAGGTTCCCGCGTCGCTATAGATAGATATTCGCAGAGGAAATGGGCCGTCGATGACGGTATGACGACCGGGCGTTGCGCGTCAAGGTGACGGCGTCTGTTGTGTACGGCTGACCGACTTGGAATACCCTTCTTTTTCGCCCCCAAAGCTAGGCAACGAAGAATATTCAAAAGGGGCCCGAGAGTAAGCACTTTAGCAGCGGGAGGCGCCGTAGATTGCTGGAACAGATGCTGTGATCGCGGTGGCGTCTTTCGGGAAATCTGAGGATCCGTCGAAGGATCTCACGACGTCGTAGCACACGAGGATAAAAAGAAGCTTTGGATGGTAGGTGTTGCTTGGGTTTGTCAACAGGCTCAAGCTTTCCGAGCAGAGATGGGATGGCGAGGTATGTTGTAAGTGAGGCCCAGCGGCAGACCCGATCGTAATATTGGCTGGCCGCCTTTTCTGGCCCGTTCCCCGCTGCTGCAGGTCACACACGCGGGGACATGCGTCGAACAGGGCAGGGGTGAGAAGCGGAAAGGGAACTCCTTCTCACACCTTCGCAGGCGCTTCCAAGGCTTGTGTTTTCTCAAAGGGGAGTGGTGAGGCGGATGCGAGTGGATCAGTGCGAGGCTCCTAGTGGGCAGAAGTGTGATGTCGTCGGCACAGAATGGCGTTGTATGCAAGTTGGCCGAGTCGGGCGCTACCACATCTCAGGAAAGAGATGAAATCGGACAGATTGGGCAGGCCACATGCGTGCCGAAAGATGAACTGGCCAGACAAAAGAACCAACTGCAGAAAGGTCGAGCCAGTGGGGATGCGACGTTAGCTCACACTCCCGGCGAGGTGGTGAGAGGATGGTGTGAGCCCTTAGGGTGGGATTGACGAATCAAACTTTTCAAGCGCTATGGAGAGGCTTCGTAATGCTCACAGTGTTGACAAGAAGCGTCCCATCGTACAAGATGACGCTGTGGTAGACAAGACGGGGCTGATGTTGTGGATTTGTGGTCACAGCAAATAGTGGCATAGTGAGTGCCTAGACCTGTCATCGCAAGTCCCTAGATCCGAGATCAGAGCCAATTAGCCCAGCAAGAGGCCGTCTGCTCTGGGCCCATCTTCAATTGTGACCCCTCTCTGCGGCCAGTGATTCGTTGCATGTGGCTGATTTGATATCTGCCTTGCTGACTGGGGGTGGGGGGGTGGCTTCACAGAGCGACGTCGAGAGTGGAGAGCGGGACCTCGATGTCGATTCGGTGGACTCTTTTGGGGCCTCTTAGCTGCATAAATCATCCTGGCGGCCCTGGACAGCCGACGGGAAGGCCCAGCAGGCCCAGCCAGGAAGGAACAAATGCCAGGGCCCAGGAGAACAGGGCAAGATGCCCCCACCACAGACTCCATCAGGAATACGGTTTGGGGGGCCCCGGGGGCCCCAGGGCGGCCGAATGAGGGTGGAGGGTTGCAGTCAATTCAAGGTGACGACGGTTGGTGATTTGGAGATAATGATCTCAAAAGAAGATGCGGGCGG
This sequence comes from Gnomoniopsis sp. IMI 355080, assembly GCA_027946555.1. Lineage (NCBI taxonomy): Eukaryota > Fungi > Ascomycota > Sordariomycetes > Diaporthales > Gnomoniaceae > Gnomoniopsis > Gnomoniopsis sp. IMI 355080. The sequence continues at coordinate 36,029 of JAPEVC010000282.1, read as the reverse complement.
TAAAACAAGACACGTGATTGGCTCTCGGCCATATTGCTACCCTTGTCAGAGTGGGCCCGCAAAGACATGCGTCCTCTTCAATGTGACAGAGAATTGCAGACTGCCAGATGCCTTGCACTTATCAACAAACCCTCGACCATGGCTGCCGTCCATCCGGCCATCATAAGTTGTCTGTGACAACTGTCTGTGCTGGACAAGCACAGCCCTCGTGCGATCATCTTGCGATGGATGGCATATCTACCTGGTACCTAGTCACCCTTCCCTTTTGAGCGTCTCGGTCCGCGCACACTCTCACACGTTCCGGCACCGACAGACTGGATCAGCCGCCGTTCGTGATACCATTCACATCGTAATCACACCGATGCGACATAAAGACTGCTCGGCGGCTCGAGCATGTCGACCTCTATTTGCCCGCGGAGAGGCTTCCCGAACCGCTCGGCAGCATCCGCAAGCCCAGTTCTAGCCTTGTTGGGTTGGCTTCCCGAGTAGCTTTCCCCCAATCTTCCTGACTGGCGGACTGGACAAAATCGTCTCTGAGACTACTGTGTGCACATCTAACAGAAAGAACTTATTGGCTTGAAAGTCGAGCGCCTAGGAAAATCGCTGGCAGCCATCCTTGCGGCCCCAGGTGACATTTAGGATCGGATATCATTTCGCTAAACTTGGCGTTAACATACCACGCATCCGGTCTCCTAGGTAGTCAGACAGGCAAGATTCAGAATTTTGCATGAATTCGTAGAATTACGAGGTGAGCGTGATACAACTCACGCTACCTCAGTTTTCACTGCCAAGCGGACCAGATCACCACATCACCACATCACCACTGAACTCACATCAGCGCTTGGTCTCCTTCCCTGTACCATCTCCGCCAGCACCTTGCCGGTACCCAAGCTAAGCGAGATGCCCCAAGGCCCATGACCAGCTGCAAGGTAAACTCCGCCGTCCGCATCAGGTCTTGTCGCAATATCTCCACCAAGGTGTTCATCGTCGACTCTCGAGATGATCGGGGTGCCGTAGGGAGTCACGGGGCGGAAACACAGTCCCTCACGGACAATCTTCAAATCATCACCCACGGCTTCCTCGCCTGAACCGAAAAGTAGATCTGCCTCCTCCTTGAGCTTGGCGATGGCCTCGGCTTGAATCTCACGCTCCGTAGCCGTCTGAGGCAAGGGAATGGTCGAGGAATTCAGCCCTCCAATCCAAATCTCTCCTCCCGGTCGAGAGAAAATTTCGGGTGAGTATCCAGCCCTGCTTCTTGCGAACACAGCGTGGCACCCTGACATCTCCTCCGTCCACCGCGGTGACTTAATCACCAGCGAGTGGCCCGCGAGACCTGATATGGGCAATGTGCTGCTGGACGTCGGGAACAACTCCGCAAACACTTGTGCGGACCATGCCCCAGCCGCGATGATGAGTTTGGTGCATGGCACGTCCGTCTCGGTGGACGAGGTCGTGTCTGCAATCGTGACACTCGACAGCTCATTGCGTGTGTCTTTCAGGACCGCTATGACTTTGGCTGGGTGATGCAGATGTACGCCCTGCTGAAGACACTCGTCTAACAAGAACTGACACAAACGCAGCGGGTCTACTTGTGCCGTTGAACCCTCATCTCCAATGACGCTGATGGAATCACCCGCCGTTCTCCGCAACCATGACGGCTCTGCTTCTGTTGTCAACTCGCCGTCTTGCGTCTTGTGATCTACCCTGGCTCGACTCGCTCCTGTCCTGAGGAAGTCTTCTCCCCGTGCACTCGTCTTCTCCCTCCTAGGGCCCGGATTGTAATTCCATGCCGTGGTCCTCCGGTAACCCCATCGACTTGCTCCATCGTAAACCTCCGCGAGACGTCTATGCTCGTCATAACTCAACGCCCCGAGGGAGGATACGCCCGGGCCGAACCAGTCGCGTGCTATGAAACCCCCTGCGTAGCCTGAAGCAGAAGCAAACAGCTCGGGTGATGCTTCGACTAGATGGATGGTGCTTGGCTGCTGATGTTTGGCGAGGTAGTAAGCTGTAGAAACGCCGATGATTCCGGCGCCGATAATTATGGTGTTGGAGGCCGCCATGATAATGGTCGGAATGATCAGGGCGACCAGCGATATACTTTGCCAGATGAAAGCAATAGCAAAATGATTCGCAAACGAGACCGCTGCGTGAAACTCAATACAAAATAAAAACAGACGAAAAAGAATTGACACAACTTATGCAATTTCTCCAATCTACCCCCCTGAAGACGATGCAGGACGGGATTTATTGTCGTCGTCGGGTGCGTTGTACAGCAGTATGCCTGACATGCAGTCGGTGGTGTCCGAAGTGGTCTGTCCACATTTGCCACCCGCTCGAGGAGTCCGGCACAAGTACCACAAGTCCGAGCAGATCAGTGAGCCGATACAGAGTCTAAGTATTTATACATCCTATGTTCATGAGCATACTTGGTGTGATTCCCTGCTCTTGGCTGTTTATCAAAGGTCATTGTACGGGCTGCAGAGGAGATTTTGTATATAACTAGGTAATTCTTGGGCTCTAATGTACCTAACTTAGTGTTAAGCCTTCCAGCCTAACAGCTTCCAGTCACTGAATTGTCTGGATCTCAATAGTGAAGACCTGTGTACGCTACCGTCCAATTCAGAATGGCTAGAACGTCGCTGATAGGACGTCGGAGAGAGGGCTCAGGGGAGCCTGGTTCAATCACATAATGCTTCACAAAGTGGAATCAATCCCATGTACGGTTTCCCACGACTCGGATATCTCCTTGTATATAAAAACCCAACTTTCAAAATGGAGATGTTGAGCGTCTAGTGATTGCTTAGCTTGCCTAAACACCAACGTCAATGGCCTTACACTAAGAGAGTCTTCGCATAGTGGAGTGCCAAATGCTGATCCACTTCAAGCAGGCCTGAGTCCATATACGGTATATTATGAACCTTGCTCCTAGCCTATTCGTTTAAGATATATGCGCTCTATTGGCTGCCATCGAAGGAGCAGGGCACAATCATACTTTATCTATGAGCAACGTCATACACTCAACATTCCGCGCGCCACCTAGATCTGTGTCTCTACAGCGACACTTCCGATCGATAGAGGAATGCGAGCTCTGCCATGAAACTGCGGCTGAATTAGGATCTCGGGACTGTATACAGGACGGGTACCCGGCAGGGTGGTAAGTTGACATGGCCACGCAAGGGCTTCACCATCAGTATGCGCCGGTTGGCTCTGTCATAAAACATGGCCGGAGTAATTGAACAGCCGTTGAGGACTGTGCACATGGCTATGTTTGCCTAGAACTGGAACCTTTCGCATCATGATTCCGCCAGGCGCGTATTCCAGTCTCAGCTTTTGGAAAAAGTGTATCAATTCTCGGATAAGGGGCACTTCGTCTACTCGGCCTTACGATGCGAAAACCTACGCCATTTTTCCGTTTACACAATGATCGAAATGGTCGGTGCAAGCCAAGATCAGCAAATTGAATAGCTGCGATGAACAAGTTCTGCTAAGCTTCCACCTTGCAAGCCGAATATTGATGGGCTGTTTGAGTGGAAGCCTAATCGCTAGCAGGGAACGCGAGATGTATGCCCAAGTGGGAAAGTCTAGCTGCGGGGGTAGACAAGGTTCTATTCTAAATTGTGTGTTGATTTATGAGACATCACTGGGCCATTTCTTATCGATGATGGTAAGCTCTATGCACGAAGGCTGACGCTGCAGTCATTGACGTGACATTGTGCGATGAACATCGCAGATAGTTCATGGCCCAGGCAGATCTCATTCTGATTTCCAGTGCTCCTTTTTAACTGACACTGCGCTTCTCTCCCTAATAAAGTGTACGGTAGGTACAGTGTGACCATCTGGTACGGACATGTATTACATACCCGTGGACTTCAATAATAATGTCATCAATAATGGAAAAGAAGCCAATCGATTCTTCGCCGTCAGACGATTCAAAGAATGACGAGCGTTTAGTCTCCACCGCAAGTGAAGGGTACATCAGACCTCAAGCCCGCAAGTTGCACGACCCGGACGTGACTTTTGAGGAATACCACTACTATGCATTGCGCACGAGAGAGGAGGAGGCGAGCCTCCCTAAACCGACGACGAGGTGGCGGGAGATCATGATGCGCAAGCATGGTCCTGAGGATGAGGAACAAGTCGGGAGCGTCCAGACGACCACCGATATCAACTTTGCCAACCGGGCTAATCGTATCGAAATTAGCGATGAGGAATGGTCGAACGCATCTCGCGCATTCAGAACTGCGTCTTCTGGTGCGTGCTTCTATCTGATTACCACGGATATCTTGGGGCCGTATAGTGTTGGATTCACTATGGGCACCCTAGGCTGGATGCCGGGTATCTTACTCTACACCTTCTTTGGTTTCATGGCAGGGTATAGTGGCTATCTGCTCTGGAAGATGTTTCTGGGCCTCGATTCGCATCAGTTCCCGCTCCGAAACTATGGCGATCTGGCTTTCCGCCTATACGGTGGTTGGGCGCGTCATACTCTCAACGTGCTGCAGGCTCTTGCGCTACTGCTTGTCCTGGGTCAACTCACCATTCAGAACGGCCAGGCTTTATCGCAAGTCTCCAAGTTCCGCTTATGCTACGCCGTATGCCCCATCATCTTCGTTGCCGCTGGCTTCGTGCTGGGTCAAATTCGAACGCTGCGACGACTCGGGCTTATTGCCAACTTCTCGGTCTGGATAAATCTGCTGGTCATCTTCATCACGATGGGAGTGATCGCACACAGTCCGCCTAATTTCGGAATATCCGTGCTAGGCTCAGCTGGCGCGCTCGTCGATCCTGCTTCAGTTACCCCCGATCAAGATGGCAACTATCCGCCAATCAAGCATTACAGCTATTTGCCTGATTCGCACAGCTTAGTTGGATCTCTGAATGGGCTCATGTCTGGTGTCTTTGCGTATGGCGGAGCCCAGTTATTCGTCGAATTTATGGCTGAAATGCGCCGACCGAGAGACTTTCTCAAGGCCATGTGGGGAGCTCAGTTCTTCATCTATGCAGTGTGAGATTTTCTGGAAGGACTCAATCTTATTTCATTGACAGACTCACTGACTCCGAAAACCACAGGTATATGATCTACGGCGTAAGTGGACTAACAGATCTTTCAGTCTCTTCTGGAGAATCCTCTTGAAGGGGAGGCAACACTTTGCGCTAAATAGAACCGTTTCTAATGCCCCGTAGTGTTTTGTCTACTACTACCAAGGCCAATATGCCTACCAGATCTCGTATCAAGGCGTGTCACCTTACGCATTCCAGACTGCAGGCAATACGCTCGTATTTGTCACTGGTTTGATTGCTTGCGCGCTCTACGGAAACATTGGCATGGTAAAACTCCCCTCCCCTGAGTCCCCTCCTTCTTCTTTAATTATCCTACAAACCATCGTCCAAGGCGACTTGCAAGTTTTCTGACGCATATGGAATAGAAAGTTTTGTATAACAACGTCTTGATGGATATATTCTCGGCACCTCCTCTCACTACCAAAGGAGGCAAGATTCTTTGGGCCATGATTGTACCAGTATGGTCAGTGTCTCCCGCTTCCATGACATGTATAGTACTAGGGTCTTTAGCGGCTGAGGTCGTTTATGAGCCTTGAAGCTGCCCCTCCCCTATTATCTCCGAGAAGCCTAAAAGAAAATTGCAGCTTGCTGAATAAGTAGGTACTATATCAGGTGGTCTACAGCATTTATCATTGCCGCGGCAATCCCTGACTACTTTGGCTTCGCATCTGTCATTTCGTCCGCGACTACATTGGAGCTTACGTATTGCTTTCCCCCAATGTTTGCTCTAGCCTATGATATTCAGCTGCATGCTATCGGCAGAGGGGAGGGCTTTGACCCACAGACTGGGAAAGTCATCCGTCAAGATGGTGGTCTCAAGCGGTGGATCCGAGGCTTCCAACGTGGCAGATGGTGGCTAAGCGTCTTTCATGTGGTTTACAGTCTGGGAGCCTGGGCCACAGCCGGGCTGGGGCTTTATGCCGCCATCGAAGGTATACCACGACCCACTTCGAGACTCTTTTGAGAACCTAGAGATGTCTGACTGCTCTGGATAGGAATGATTGCGGCATTTAAGATTCCTCAAGTGAACTCTTTCACCTGCGTTTCGCCGCTGAACCTCAATGCTTGACCGGGGGACGGACGCTCAACCGTAGGACAGGCATTTAGTAGTTACAAATAGCAGAGCATAGCTGCGAATGGGATTTGTGCTAGAATACAGGGCGGCAGGAATGAGTAACTGGGTACCAGGTAGGTATGAGCTAGCGATGTTCTAGGAACTTGCTGATATCAGATCAGGAGCTAGATCTGATATAGACTGATACATATCAGCCTTACTATCAGTATTAAATCTACCCCGTCACTTTCAATTGAAGCTTAAAAACCTCCTGTAATAATATAGCAATTCTATTGATAGAGCCTGTAGGGTGTAGCAGAGCCGGCGTCGGTGCGTCGGTGCGAATTTCTCTGTTCCGGTGCAGGTGGGCCTGGGGCCATGCCACTGTGAAGGGGAAACTAGCTGTCAGGCTGGATTATTAATAGTAGACCTGCTACCGTAGCAGGTATGGTCTCGACATTGTTGTATCTTTGGTCCATTATAGAGTAGTGGTCCTGCTAAGTTGCTCCAATTCTTTTATCTTACTCACTTTTTCCTTTTGAGATAACTTCCATCGGGAATGAGTATTCCCAACTTCCCAGGCGCTAGCTTAGGATCAGGATTCGTCCTTCGACTGATGTAGCCGCTTTGGTACCTAGGAGGTAGTCAGGTAGCATCACTAGTGGTGGCACAGCCAACTTTGTCATTTACCAGAATAAGTTATATGCTACCCAAGTGTCCAAGCTGCGAATGTCTTTGAAACTCTGAATCTACAGAGCCACGATACTGGATATGGTACACTAAGCAACATATATGCGTAGGTTGAGCGACGAGGAAGAAAAGAGGCTGGGAAGTATCTACTTATACACGAATGCCATCGTACCCCACGGTGACAGGCTAGCCCGACGTTGCTTATGGTACTTGGCGATTCCTTCAAATGATCATCGGTACATTTGATAGGGCACACCTGATTGCCGCTACCTTATCCCTGCAGTATTCAGGCTTACAACCCTTCGAGCTGGAACTCAACTCATCGCAGTTTTTAGATGCCCTAAACTTGCTGGAAATGTCAAACACCATTCTTCCAAATTCCTATTGAAGAAGCACATTGACTTCAGTACATCATGGAGCTTCTCGGGCTGTTGACTCTCCAGTCCCTTTGGACACTAATAGCCCATGCCACCACCTTATTGATCACATATGTGAGTATCATTTTCGCTGTGGTGTATGCTCCATTTGCTCATGTGCAGATCAGGGGGTCCTACTCTTTGGATATCGCTTGGTTCTCCATCCATTACGAGGCTATTCAGGGCCTTTTCTCGCAAAATTGTCAAGTGCGTATGCCGGCTTCTACGCTGCCACGATGAGTCTCCATATCCGCACACGACAGGACCATCTGAAATACGGTATAGAAGATCCCATAGGCCCGCGCTATATTGATCCATCTAACATGTTAGACAGGACCTGTCTTACGATCTGGACCAAACAAGCTCGTCTTCAGCTCTATTGAAGCTCTACAAGGTGACTATCACACAAGGTCCACAGGCGATCCGGGTAGGACCGACGGTCTCAAGATATATATCTCAACGACAGACTGCTCAAATCGTTTGCCTACAAATACACAGCCGCGACACCTGGAGTCTACGGCGTTTTCAATGTCATAGACAAGTCGATACATCGATACAAGCGCAAGCTTATCGGTCAAGCCATTTCCGAACGCTCCATGCGGATATTTGAGCCTGTCATGCAGGAACAGATTACCCTTTTTCTTCAGTTGCTTCTGTCATCTTCCTCAAACGCCAGTCCGGTCAACATGACAACAAACGTGAAACGGCTCACCTTCGATATGACTTCCTTGCTTGCTTTTGGACATAACCTCAAAACCCAAACGGATCCAAAGCATCGACCTCTCATCACCGCTCAGACTGCCGGAAGCCATCGGAGCAACATGTTTATGCAGTTCCCGTTCTTGTACAGAACAAAGATCTTCTCATTACTTGAAATATTTGCCTCTGATCAAGTACTTGCCTACTTCCACTCGATTGAGAGCCTAATTGCCGCGCGTGTCGCGGAACCAAAGCATGTTCGCCACGATCTATACTCTCTTATTGTCGACGAGATGAATCCAGATGGTAATTACCTCCAGGACAGTGGGATACGGGCTGAGGCGGCGTTCTTCTTACCCGCAGGAGCAGATACTACGTCTGCATTGTTGTGCGCAGCCTTGTTTTATCTGTCCAGAACCCCTGGACCCTATGCAAAGCTAGTCCACGAGATCCGTACCAGCTTTGACAGTGGGGATGACATCAAGATTGGCCCGAAGCTTTCAAGCTGCAAATACCTGCGGGCCACAATTGACGAGACTCTGAGAATCTCTCCACCTGGGCCGGGAACGTTGTGGCGAGAACAGCCCAGCACAGACAAAAGACCTCTCGTTATCGACGGACACCTCATACCTCCTGGCATTCAAGTTGGGATTAGCATTTACGCGCTTCATCATAACGAAGAATACTTCCCGGACCCCTTCAACTTTCTGCCTGAACGCTGGCTTGCCCCTGACCAAAGCAGATTTACGCCAGATGCATTCGTGCCCTTCTCAATCGGCTCTCGGGGTTGTGCTGGGAAGGCCATGGCCTACGCGCAATCTAGCTTGGTGTTAGCACGCGTCTTGTGGTACTTTGGTTTTGAGGCAGCTCCTGGTCCGCTTGGAAAGATTGGAGGGGGCGATCCAGCTCTGGGTGAGGGCCGTGCAAGGGAGCATGAGTTCCAACTGTACGATGTCATCTCTGCAGCGCATGACGGACCAGTACTGGTGTTCCAACCCCGTGGTGATGTTGCTGGAGATCTTACTTCATCTGTTAAAGGTGTGTAAAGTGGTTGCAGAGGGTATCTGTCCATTAATTGATGTTACTCTGTCTAGTATGAAGTAGATGAACATTCGAAATCTCGCCTGCCAACCTTCTCCCTTCCCAGAGTGAAGTCCTCGAGATGACGCTACGATGCAAGGAGACCAACCCCCAAATAAGCACATCAACACGATCCAAATGGCTCGCAAAGCAATCCTGTAGATATCAAAAAAAACAGACTTGTTCTGGCGGCCCACCTCTCTTAGCAGGGGTATGTGATTGAGTGCCTGGCTCACATCCTCCAACAGCTTCACAGCCTCCAGTAAGGATCCTACCAAGTAGTTGAGCGACTGACTTCTGAAACACAGAGTTGAAAAATGCGGAGCCACTCCTTGTATTAGATTGAATTCCTCATCAGAATTATGACTTTTCCCTTTGACGCAACAGGACTTTGATATCTATGAAGACAGGCAGAAAGCCACAGTATAACCAATAAAGTGTGAAATAAAGATACTGAACAGATGACTCCGTCTACATATCTACAATAAAGACTCCGAAGAGCACAGAATTAGAATTTCGGAGGTTTCCTGCTTACAAAACCAAAGCTGCGATTCCAAGCATCATAGCCAGTCCAACGCCACTGACACTCCGCTCCGCCCCAGCTGTGACAATCGGACTCGTCGTAGATGCGCTCTTGGAAGGCACGCTTGTCGGTCCAACCTTGGATAGGCTGTACGTCTTGGTCATGGTGGCATTGTTACGGCCAGCTCCGAGACTGAGAGGCGCGGTGTAAGCGGCGCCCGGTGCGCCGGCATTGATTGCTGCTTCGGGGGCCGATGATGCCACAACGCCGCTGCTGCTAGTAGGAACGGAGATAAAGATGGTGCTGGATATGCGAGTGGTGGTTGACAGGGTTCCACTGGTCAAGGTGACGGCTGAAGACCCGATGAGTTCGGGGCTGGATTCAGACGACCCAGACGAGGTTGACCCAGACGATCCAGACAAGTTTGGCTCGGACGAGCTAGACGAGGTTGAATCAGACGAGCCAGACGAGCCAGACGAGTTTGATCCAGAAGAGGTTGATCCAGAGGAGGTTGATCCAGAGGAGGTTGATCCAGAGGAGGTTGATCCAGAGGAGGTTGATCCAGAGGAGGTTGATCCAGACGAGCTTGAATCAGACGAGCTTGAATCAGACGAGCTTGAATCAGACGAGCTTGATCCAGAACCACTGCCGCTCCCGCTGCTGTCGGTCGATCCTGTACCGGTGGTCCCAGTCTCAACAGGCGAAGACGAGCTCGTTGAAGCAGGTTCAGCCGCAGTCACAGGGCACACGGTTGTGGTGATGGCAATGATCTCCGTCGTCACGGAACCGATTTGAGCGGGACAATCCGTAACAGTTGCGGCGCAGGAAGTGACTGTGTAGATTGTCGTGCTGAAAATGGTACTTGTTGTCCACTGTTCCGAGGAGGAGCTGGCTGTTTCGCTTTCGTGGCCGCCCTGAGAGGAAGCCGGCGTAGGGAGGACGGTTGTCGAGACGGGGAAACTGGTGGTCAAGTAGTGTGTGCCAGCTGGGCAAGCAGTCACTGTAGGAGCACAAGACGTGATAGTGTGCACTTCGGTAGACCAGATGGTGCTAGTAAGCTCCCCAGCAGAGCTGGTAACGGATAATGGCCCAGCAGAGGAGGTAGGAGAAGCAGATTCTGTGACGCCCTTGGACGAGGTGCTGCCCTGTTCCGCGGCAACCGAGGAAATAGACGAAGGGGCCACCACAGTTGTCGAGACTGCCCAACTTGAAGTCGAGTACTGGGTTCCGGCCGGGCAATCCGTCACAGTCGCTGCGCATGATGAAACGGTATAGACTGTTGTGGTCCAGATCGTCTCGGTCACACCAGCAGGAATTGTAGAGGACGAGACACTAGCCTCGGAGCTTGAAGTGCCTGCGCCGACTCCGGCACTTGACGTTGATGCCACATCACCCGATGAAAATGTAGGCAAGCTGCTGTACGTCGCATCGGTGGTGGAGATATGGCTTGCGTGAGACGTCCAGGTAGTGTTGCTCCATGAGTACGGCCTTGTTGACAGATGAGCGCTGGATCCCGTGACGCTGGTCGTCTGTGAAGTGACGACACTGCCAGTCGATGTCTGGGGGAGTCCTGTCGGCTCAACGAGCGAAGAACTGAAGCTGCCGGTGGGCTTGCTAGATCCAGACACAGTGTGTAAGCCTGAGGGTTGAGAGATCACGGGACCACTTGGCGACAAGGACGTCGTAGACGTGGATGAGTTGTGTGAATGTGACTGTTCCGAGGATAAAGAAGCAGCAGATGAGGCAGATGTGGGAGCCGAGCTGGACATTTGAGATACGGGACCGCTCGGACCCAATGGCGAGGTAACAACGACTGAGGTTGGATGAGGAGCCGTGTGAGAATGCGAGGGGCTCACGGTGCTTGTTGCCGAAGTGCTAGTCTCGAAAGGAGACGAGACTGGCGTTGACGTCTCGATGCTGGTGGAGTAAACGATGGAGCTCGTCGTCGTTGGTACCGGGCATTCGCCACAGTTGCACCTCATGGACTCATATAAAGCCTCGTTGTAGCTGATTCCAGCTGCGTCAACATTGGCAGCCGCAAAAGTCTGGTCCCAAAGCATGAGACCGCCAAACATGCTTCCGGACGACTGACTCGAGCACAACATGCTAGCAGCAATGGCGGCGTCAACGTATCCGGTATTCGAGGCAATAGCACTTCCTGGAAGACCGACGTGAAGCTTGGCGTTGGCGCTGGGTGTAGTAGCCAAAAAGGCCTCCCAATCCATGTAATTGAAGCCCGAGTTGATGGTCCCGTCTAGGTTGAGTATCTCGCATTGAGGATTGTTGTAGAACTGGATCCAAAGACGGTCGAACTGGACATTCTTGAGGAGATACTGCATGTGTTGATACTCGTCACCAAGCGGGCATTGAGGAGCACCCGTGATAATGTCGTCTCGTCCGGATGCTTCAATCAGGCTTCGTAGGGTTTTGATCATTCCGAGATATCCTTCATCGCCGGCTATAGAAGACGTTAGCCTGAGAACATCTTGACTCAAAGAAAAGTTACCTACCATCATCTGATTCAATGTCGAAGTCGTATCCATCAACGGCTACGTGAACGCCGTTATAATCGAATGGGCGAGGCTGTTCTCCCCAAGACTCATCGTAGGGCCCAAAAGCGCCCCAGATAAAGTTGGCAAACTCGACACCATTCTCATAGCTTGAGATACTGTAGTTGGATGTCTCTGTGAACACACCCCCAATAGACAAGAGAACCTTCTTTCCATATTGTGATTGGCAGACCTCGATACCCGGAGTCAGATAGGGACAATCATTTAACAATCCAGACGCATAGCCATTGTTATCGTAGTCCCCAGCCCAACAGTGGCCGGCGAAGTTGCTACCTGGAAGCCCGGAGAGGCCCCCGTTCTCAGGTGAGACATCGATAAATCCCAGCGTGATGTACTCGAAGGAGGGATCTGCACAAACATCGCCAATATCGGCCTGACCGTTCTGTCCAAAATATACGTTGACTGAACTGCCAGTCGCCAAAGCAGGTACTATTGCCAAAGAAGCCACCAGAAAATCCGCACGCGAAAACATTATTGGTACTAGGACCAGTATGGTCAAAATTAAGGAGTGTATGTAATGGCCAGAGCCGGAAAAGAGTGTATATGATCTCACGATCAACGAAAGGACGCAAAGCAAACTTTGCAGACAAGGAGCCGACCGTCGTTTGATGGCTTGACAGGACGATGGGATGGTAGGAAAAAGAGAGCAAAGACAACAACAATAGGCGTGCTGACCTACATATGGTTCCATACTCTGGACGTCTCCTGGCCACCACGGAAGTCGTCCGCGGCGTGTCTCTCTCTTCGTGATAGCGCTAATGGGGCGCAGCCCACTACATCTCACCCCGTTGCCGCACTCCTACCCAAATAAGTCTGCAGCAATTTCCCATTCACGATGCAGCTAATAAGCAGTGTTCTCATCAGAGAGGACCCTTGGCCGTTGGCGGTCCTCTTCCTGACCAAAAGGGCTGGCAAGACCCATCTTCATGTGTGTACTTTGCATCTTTGGCGTCTTCGCCTGGTGGACAGCATCTTGACAGCCAATGCCACTCGTCATAACATCCCGATCAGGAACAGGTATGGCGCCAGGCACATGCTGCTGTTGAAGAAGGTGTTCCCCATGCAACTCGGCTAAGTGAAGTGGTTTGAGAAAAAACCGAACTATTGACTAGGCCCACAATACTTCAGCAGGCAGCCATGGCGGCTCGAAACAAGTGCCCGCGCAAACGACGAATCACTCGGCCTTGGACAATACGCGAAGGATGCAGCTGGTCGGTAAAGTACCGTGTTCTGCATGGCCGGACCCATGCTATCGGGCCTAACTGCCGCCAGCACTGGTAGGTGAGGTTTAAGTGCCCAGAAACGAAGGATCTGACGATTCTCTTGTATCCATGTATGCATAAAGTTGCCCCTATATGGTTGACAAGTCCTGTCATGGAGATCCGAGACAGATTTCTGCGATACTATCAGCTCCATATTCTCTCAGTTGGCGGCCTCGTCGAGCATTTGAAGAAGGGAAGCCTAGGTCCCTCCTTGCTAGAGTGTTGCACGTTCACGCCACAGTGGGTAATATGTGAGTAGTCACTTGGAAGGTGGCCAGAATAATAACATTTCCCGCTTTACCTAAATATTTTTTACTGGTGGGCTCTGTGCCGCAAAGATGCAGGTGAACTTGACCTCTTCCAGAAATTAGATCGTCAATCTCGGCTTAAATTCAGGTAATTCGCCGATGACAGGTGATGATTGATTGAGTGCGCTAAAGAACTCCACCACCACCAGGATGACTGATGACCAACAGAATATAATATTTAATGGCCAGCAACTGAAAGATTGGTATACACTGAAGCATAATAAAGGCACCTGTGACGTTCGGGTCTAACACTTCAGAAGAAAGGAGGAGTGATCCTTCGAGAATGGGCACTCAAGAAGCAGAGCCAGTATCAAGAGAAGCGTGCTTTTGTGTACTTATTACACTGGCGAATGTGTGAGCTTACAGGAATCAATTTGTGTTTTTAATTTTAAGCTTTTCCAAGCCCCTGACCCCTTGCATAACCAATTGTCAGTGGCGTGGCAGAACACAGGGATTTTTCGGTCGGGTCCGGATCGTCAACGTTGCATTGTGTTTGTCAGCGTAAGCACGGAGCAAAGCCAAATCCGACTTCATGTCTTCTTTGGCTATGCAACTTGCTGCATTGTCAGCTCGCCAAGACCACGCTCGATGTTCCCAATTCATACATATTTTTCGATGCCCCCTTTACCGGGCCGCATCGAGATGAACATGGAAGACTTCAGTCCACATAGTAAATGCACAGATCTCCACCGTGTTTGAACTTCTCTAAGACGAGCATTGCTATGTCTCAGGTCCTGTACTCCGTACATAGGTATTGAGCAGCCGAGTGTGATTTCACTGTGACCGGAGACCGTTTTTCGCAAATGCTCAGGATACCTGATCTGGTTGGCCGCCATCCTTTTGTTCCATCTTGAAAAGATTGATTTCTAGGTTTCCATGGGCCTCATTTCCCATAGCACTGACCTGTGGACGCATCATTACCCTGTTTCCCGAGCCGACAGTCCCTCGGGCAATCAAGCTCAACTTGCCCAAGACCCATCGACTGACGACGTACAAGGCCCAGCCAGTCATGCCCACGAGGACTGCTGGTATGACGGTGACCGGGACCAGAACCAGCAGTGCAATGCCAGCACCAAACGAAGTTATCAACAAGACCAACCCTGCGCAGGCAGCGAGAGGCACGCTGATGATGACCACCGAAATGGCGATGAGTGACTGGGACAATAAATTAGTGAACTTTGCGAATTGCTTGGTGATCAGGAGATTGAAGTACAGAACTAATTGGATGCTCATCTTTGAATTTCAGACCACTAGTCCGCACTCTCTCAATCTGATTCGAGCTCTCGCCGACGAAGGAATCAATCAAGTCGCGTGCTTTGGTCGTCATTTCTAACCATAACGTGTCGTAAGATATTCAAAACGAACTTATTATTGCTCTTTTGGTGACGTGTAAGGCAACCTCCAGGATGAGGAGGATTTTGTTCCCAGTGATGAGGACTACGGAATCCAGCGATCCGTGCGGCGTTTCATGGCGGTCGCCCCACGTTTCGAGATTATAGAAACAGGAATAGGCATTCCAGGTGTAGTAAGGCTGTAATTCAATTAGTTTTCGATGAGAATGAAATGTTTGCGAAGCATCGTGTCGCGCTCAAAGTGAAGGAGCAAGGATGGGATCTTGTGCAGGATAAAATGGTTGCTGGTCTGCGTTACTATCCAGCCTCGGACATCTGCGCTTCCAGATTGACCACAATACTCACACACGACTGATGCCGACTACGAGGACTCTCAAATCCAGCCAAACGTACCGAAGCGGTTGGGAGGTAAGAGTGCTGGCGTAGATATAACCGTTGTTTTATTGTCCATGGTTCTCAAGGAAAATTAATTTGGTCTGCATCCCACAGACCCGATTTCGGTGGAGAAATCACATGTTAATTCCGTATGTACTTGGCATACCTTGGTATCTATTTGAATGTCAAAGTTCCGTATACTCTGTCCGCTTCGGCCTAGAGGCTGGCATCCCATGTAAAGAACCATATGGGGAACAGCCTTTATATAAGCTCAGCTTATCATTGAGACCGGACTTCCCCATTGATGATAGCCTTTTCGGTTCGATCACATGATTTTCCTCTTGCCATGGGGCAATTAAGGCAGGGGTAAGGTCTTCTTTGAGCGTGGGAGGCTAAAGGAGGGACGGAATCCGGAAGGGGGGGGGTGTCGGTGCGGGAGGCCACGATACCTCATCTAGGCACTCGAGCCCACCGGGCTCTATGAGTGGAAACCTCAATGAACCACACGCGCAAGTGTCTATATACCTAAGTGGAACCTTCCCGCGATACTAGAGGCATTGAAGGATATAGCCAGGCGCTATAAGCACTACACGTTCCCGGTGCCGCTGGGCAGGCACGGAACAGACCCTGGGATTTTGTTCTTTCACCTATCCCGGTCCCTTAGCCTCAATAGAATCCTTCCATAACCTCGTTCGTGACAGACAGTTGTCGTTATATACTGTAGTCTTTGGGGTCCTGACCCAAGTTCTTTTGTCTAGGATACCGCGCACAAGAACGACATTGACACTCGTCCATAACCGTTTGTGGAGCAAGCTGTTCACCTCTCTTTTGTTCGAGTTGATGGCTTTGATTCTCTGATGCCTCCCGACGTCACCTGATATCGTTTCAAAGTCACTGTCGCCTCATCTTCTATCAAGCGAAAAGAAGCATTCTTGTTTTGGTGTGGATATCGAACCGGGGTGGGTCTAGTACTCCTGTCGATCAACAACACCACAGCCAAATTTCTGCGCGGCCTACCAATATCCCTCCAAGAACATCATGTGGCCTTGCTGTGAGTGCGGTAAACATGTTGGCGCCTAGAGAGGAACTAGATCTGGGAGCGATTCGGTATGTGCTAGAGCGCATGGCCCGCTGGTGTCCGGCCGATATTACAACTATTGGGCAAGCTCGCGTTGCGCGGGGGAGAGCCGGTTGTGAAATTGGGACAGCACATTGATAGCAAATCTGCTTCCTTGGGTGGAGCTCGGGCAATGAGCTTCGGCGTATGTCGTTCGCGCAGTGTCATATGCTGGGCGGCCTTTCGAATTGATGGAAGGAGAGGCTATGGAGCTACCATCGTGGACAGAGGAATGTCGCATCACAACCAGGGACTATAGCATTTACTCAAAGAAAGAAAATTCAAAATTCTTCTATTTTCCACTACTACGCCCATCACAATCACAGACCTGATTTGGGTGATATTCTCGCGAAGCTCAGCCGGGGTATTACCAATCAGAATACGTGGATTGGTCGAGCTACAACACTGATCGATAACATGTTGCAGCTCAGATTATATACAGTGCTGAGGACATACTTCAAGATCAGTGAAAGGTCTAGGTATTTACGGATATTTTGTCGTCGCCTTGAGCGTGGTGATATTGCCCCTAGACATGTCGTTGAAGTATGGAGAGGATGCTTTATGATGTGGGGCATCACAAGTGACGAAAGCAGACAGGGGCGCTTGTATAGTACATGGCGGGGTGAGAGTGGGGTGGGGCCGAACTAATAAGTCGCCAGCAACACCAGCCAAAGCCTATATTTTGCCCCGACCACATACTCTCTCGGAACCAGTCTTCGACTCTTCGCTGCCCTTCTGGAGTGTTCCTGGCCTACCCTCGCAATCCTCAATTCACGGAACCACCACGTCCGCATCGTCCAAAAGAACATACCCGCGCCCACGCGACCTCTCTGTCAGCTCGGCAGACCGTTTGCGCTACTTCCAACTAGCTGAAATCGAGCCGCAAAGACATGATGAAGTCGTCGTTAAATAAGTCCTCGGCTCTCCCAAGCAGGGATGCTGAACTCTCTGCCCAGTTCTCCAAAGCCTCCATATCCGAAGTGCCTGCCCTTCAGAATCGAGCAAGCCAGAGCACAAGCCCTTACGTGCGCAGCCAGTCCTCCTCCCCTATCGCATGGCAACTGCTCGACGACGAGGCCGTGCAGCGGGCCAAAAAGGAGAACAAGCTGATATTCCTCAGCATCGGCTTCAAGTCCTGTCATTGTGCGTTTCGTGAAATTCACAAGCAAGAAGAAGGTACATTGCTGATCTATTGGATTGCCTACAGACTGCCGCCTCACCGCCACCGAGTCCTTCACGCACCCTGAAATCTCAAAGTTGCTCAACAAGTCCTTCGTACCCATTATCGTTGACCGAGAGGAGCGCCCTGATATCGACAATATCTATATGAACTACATCCAGGCCATTAATGGCGCCGGTGGTTGGCCTCTCAATGTGTTTCTGACCCCTGAGCTCGAGCCTGTCTTTGGCGGCACATACTGGCCTTCGCCAGGGACCGAGCTGGTTGGCGCTGACGGCCAGGAGGTCCCAGAAGATGAGCGCGTTGATTTCTTGGTTATACTGCAGAAGATGCGGGATGTCTGGCCCGAGCACGAGAACCGTTGCCGCCAAGAAGCCAAGGAGATAGTTTCGAAACTGCGAGAATTCGCTGCCGAGGGGACTTTGGGCACCAAAGGAATAGGAAACCCTGTGAGTCCAGGCACCTCCAGCGCGGCGGTACCTACGGATACTTCCGGTACGCCCATGCCCGCGGACTCGGATCTGGACCTAGATCAGCTGGAAGAGGCCTACACTCATATCGCAGGGACCTTCGATCCGGTGAATGGCGGCTTTGGGGTGGCACCAAAGTTCGCGACGCCCGCCAAGCTGTCATTTCTGCTCAAGCTGGCCCACTTTCCTTCAGAGGTCGCAGATGTTGTGGGCGAGAAGGAGACGGCTCAGGCGACGCACATGGCGTTGCATACTTTGAGAAGACTACGAGATGGAGGCTTGCGCGACCATGTGGGAGGAGGGTTCCACCGATACTCAGTCACCGCCAACTGGTCAATGCCCCACTTCGAAAAAGTCGTTATGGACAATGCGCTTTTGCTTGGGCTGTACCTGGACGCCTGGCTGTCGACAGCTGCCAAGAAGGGAACTTTGCAGAAAGAAGACGAATTTGCGAATGTGGTCTTCGAGTTGGCAGAGTACTTGACCTCGCCGCCCATACAACGACCGGACAGTGGATTTTCTTGCAGCGAAGCAGCCGACTCGTACTACCGAAAGGGCGACCCGCAGATGCGTGAAGGTGCTTATTACTTGTGGACAAGGAGAGAGTTCGATCAAGCATTTGGGGGGGCAGACTCTCAAGTCAGCCGCGTGGCAGCGGCTCACTGGAATGTTTTGGCGCATGGAAATGTGGATCGTGAACAGGACCCCATCGACGAGTTCATCAATCAAAACGTCCTATACACGGTCAAAGACGCGCAGGAGCTTGGCAAGCAGTTCGGTGTTTCGCCCCAGGAAGCTCAGAATCTGATCGAAACTGCGAGAGGGAAGCTGAGAGATCACAGAGAGAAGGACAGGCCCAGGCCAGAGACGGACGATAACGTGATCACCAGCATCAATGCTATGGTCATTTCGGCACTGGCAAGGACAGGATCAGCAATAAAAAATGTAGATTCCGGAAAGTCCGAGAAATACATACAAGCGGCTACAAAGGCGGCTGCGTTCCTGAAGGAGAAGTTGTGGGATGAGAAGACGAAGACGCTGCACAGATCGTACTCGACTGAACGGAGTGGGACAGCAGGTTTTGCTGAAGACTACGCTTTTCTCATTGAGGCTTTGCTGGATCTATACGAGACAACGGGCGAGGAGAGTTGGCTTCGCTGGGCTGATGAGCTGCAACGTAAGTCTACCCGAAATATTTCTGCTACCAACATGGTACTAATTAATGATCTACAGAACGCCAGATCGACCTCTTCTACGACCACACAATACCAAGCACCTCCCGCCCCGTCACGCCCATGGCACACCACTCTGCCTGCGGTGGCTTCTACTCTACCGCTGACCAAGCGGCACAGGTGATTCTGCGCCTCAAAGACGGCATGGACACCGCGCAACCCTCCACGAACGCCGTCTCGACCTCCAATCTCTTCCGACTCGGCTTCGTACTTGGAGAATCGCACTACACTAAGCTCGCACGCGAGACAATCAACGCCTTCGAGGTCGAGGCGTTGCAGTACCCCTGGCTGTTCATTGGCCTCCTGGGAGGTGTGGTAACTGCGAGACTGGGTGGCATCGTTTGGGCTACCAAGAGTGCCGAGGGCAACGGAGAGAAGGAAGCGCAGCTGAGGAAGCGATTCTACAACTTGCCCAGGGCTGGATTGAGGAGTCTGGTGTTTTTGAAGGAGAATGGTTGGGTAGCGGGAACGAGGAACAAGGAGTTGGGAAAGTTAGGTGAGGGAACTTATGTGTTTGATGGAGGGTTCAAGCCCTATAGAGAAGACTAGACCTTTGAGGATATCAGGAGTTTGTTTTTCGATGGCAATGGAGCAGCGTCCTTTGCTTTGCTATCCTTTGATGCATTTACAAGGGGTTATGGGGAATGGGCATCGTATGCTGGTTTCGGGTGTTTGTGTGCTGGCTAGTGGGCAGCAAAAACTCAAATCTCAAAGACTGTTCCATAACCTTTCCCTCTGGGCCTTGTGCACGAGCTAATCAGCGTGGGGGTTGGCAAGACGATCACCAATAGTTGTCCGCGCTGGCTCAGACGGCCTGCGAGGCCCTGAAACCTTGCATCTTTCATCGCCATGCGAGGCTGAGGTAGGTGCCGGTACTATCAACGTTCAAGCGACGCCCTGACTATCCGCGGGCTCATCACTTCTCCTGAGACCGACCTGAAGTTGCGCATGGTGCCCCAGGTATGTTATGCGAAGCCGTGCCACTGCAAAATATAGCTAGCACTCGCGCAAAGAACCCAGGATGCTTCTTAGCGATGCTCTGGCCCGGTTCTTTCGACGATCCGAGCTCACCTCCCGCTTCTTTCGACGCCTCATCCATCTTCTTCCGGCGTACTCTTTGTGACAGGACATGTAACAAATACTAGCCGGCGATGATAAGTAACATCATTGGCACACAGGTATAAAAGGACAGCCTCATGGCCCATCCACGCACATCCCATGTGACGTCGTCGCTGTCCCCGTCGAGAATGCCGCTCCTGAAGAAGGTCTGAGTTGATGCCTGGATCATTTCGATCGTTTGGGTTGGAAATGGGACGGGTGCTGAGCTAGGTACCGATCCGCATTGCTGCAAGAAAGAATGCATCATTTGGAGGGGAGTACTGGCTAATAGAAGTTTGAGGACATCGTTAAGAATCTCTCGGACTCTGAGGTGCACAAGATTATTTTCGGACCTTTGAGCCGATGAAATGGAGGAGGACGATAGGTGATATGCAAGGTCAACCGTCGATGAGAACCTTGTCAGTCTATGGAAAGGCTGGCGAAATGTGAATGAGCCACTAAATACTCTTTGTCACGTTCTAGCTGACACTATGCTCCATTTCAAAAGTGTCCTGTCATAAGTGTTAAGGAAGATGATATGGTGGGCGTAATGGACTGGCGGGAGCCTTTGCAATGATACCTAACATTTGGTCTTGTTAACAGTTCAGGAATCTAATAATGGGCTCTCGAGAGATAGCACCGGTAAATGCTGAACAAGTTGGCAGTGGAGGCAGATCAATCCCGGCACGACCCGTCCAGGGCTGATTGATGTAGGCTAACCCTCATGGAAAACGAGGCAACCTTAGTGAACGAGGCCCTATCAAAGATTGGATGACAGTTCTTAGCTTACCTATAGTAAGGCCATGCCGTCGATTTTTGGCGCAGCTGGCCATGACTACGCGGGAACTTGTAATGATTTAGATGCTAGACAGCTCGCCTGGATCTGGTCCGGGACCTCACGAGCCTCCAGTAAAAGCCAGCTATACTTATAACAAAAGCTATGCGAGACCGTTCTGGGTGTCTTGGTCCCTCTGGGATTTCTTGTCCATCTGTGCTTCGGCCTCTCTTGATCGCTCGATCGCTCTGTGACCTACGAACTATACTTTGGTATATCACGACTCCAGGAAATAGACCCCTCTTGGTAGATTGGGTCCTGACTTTACATCTCTCGTGTATAATAAATTCATCATAATGTTGTTCAAATTCTTGATTACAGCCCTTTTGTGGTTCAACCTCGCCCTGGCTGGTAATATCGACCCCAACAAAAAGCCCAAAAAGCCAAAGAACCGAGTAGTTTACAACGCTGTCAACGTCATCGCTGAAGAAACCAGGAAACTCGACGTGATTCTTCAGCAATGGGACGGCACGGTCGCTGGGGCGATGGATATCAACTCGCAGACCAGTAACATTATGCAAGCAATCAGACAAGGCATGAAGGAAACAGAAGACTCCGAGAAGCTCCACGTATCGGGAGCGCTCAAAGTGAAGAGGGCCACAAAACATCTCATCAGGGACACCAAAAATGTGACAATGGATCTCATCTACATGAAGGATCGCTTCAGGGCCATCACTTTGGCTGGAAGTGTCAAGTCAAATCTGAAGAAGATGCAGGACTTATCCGGCGACTTCAACAAAGTGGTTGTCGCGAAGCTCCCTCGGATTGGCAGGCCTATTGGCAGGCATCTTGGAAGAAGGATCAACAAAGTCTTCCAAAACGCCATTGAAGAGTACGAGTCGGACGCGCCGGCTCCCAGTCAACCAACACCCAAGCATCCCAAGAAACCGAAGAAGACAAAGACGAAGAAGCCAACGCCGGCCACAACAGCAACGCCAACATCAAGACAGACAGCAATGCCAAAGACGCCCCTTACTGCGGCGTAATTGGCTGATAAGAGGGGAGCTGCCTAAAAGCTGGAGCAGGTCTTGGTTCTCAACGTGACTTTTTCTTGATTTGCTTGGGCTTTCCTTCAAAATGCTCAGCTCGTCATGCAATCTTAATGGAGCTCTTTTCAACGTTTCCGGGGGGCGGGCGGAACGTTCCATGGTTAGGAGCTGAAATTTTGAATGAAAAGTACCAATTTGGAAAGATTACAAAGGCACGTTAACATGTATTTACCATTGCTCTGCTGCAAGGCTGGGGATGTGATCGAAATCATTTACACTGGCCTCCAATTATCGAAATAAGATGTGGGCTTAATAGTTCTATGTTCCATGGAACATACAATAAACGTCAAACAATAGCTATGAAATGGAAGGCGGCTTACCTTCTTTAGGTCTTAGCTACACGCATTCTTCCTTTCCTATCTTGCCCGGGGCGGGGGGAGACGATAGCCCTGGTACCAGACAATTCAGAGACTCCGTCAAAGGGAGGCTTTGTGAAGAAGACAAAGTCTTTCTAAGTTAGAGTTAACTTGCGCCCGATCCGGGAAACGGAGTATATAAGTCATGATGAAGTTTCGGTGTATTAAAATACAGTAACACCCAAGTCAGCATAGCAGCAGGAATTTAATCAAGAAAGTCACATCAATTACAATATTAAGAGTTGTGAGCAAGTTTTGGGTGCATTGTTAAATGGCTAGCCCACTGACAAATGAGGCACGCGAAATCGGCCGCATGAACAGGCCCGAAGTACCTTCATACATATTTTTAAACCCCATTCATCATTCGTGCACAGTGAGATGGGGTGCCTTGCAGAATCTGGACGGCTGGACGGTGCTTAAAGAAAGTCAGGTAATCTTGCATACTATGTCTCAACAAGACCAGGTGATCAAACTATACCAGCCAAATCGTCCGACTTTACGATGCTGCCGCCACCTGGGCGGAAGATTGAATGCCCATAAGTCTAGTATGTCAGGCAAAGCTTTCTATCAAGACACTGTTTTAAGACATTCGGCATTTGCGAGAAGGCTAATATGGGCAAGATAAAGGAGTCGTTGAGCTCGCTGACACTTTCGAACTGTGCATTTTATAAGTGTAACGCTACCCACATCGAGATAAATATCCTCACGCCTGTATAGGACACCGAGAAGGCAAATAATATTTGCGTCTGATACTCAATAAAATGGGCAAGTGATTATTTGAGATACACCTGAAGTCATGTGGTGAAGCGGAGGCGAGATGTTCTCTCCGGATAGATCTATGGACCGGGACTCTCTCCATGTGATTCGATAGCTTGGAGCGTGAAGCTCTCAAGATTGAGACGCCCTTTTTATAGGACATTTTCTCCTGTATGAGTGTAATGCTTGCTTATCATGAAGGTCCAGCCTCGCTTAACAAATTGCTCAAACATAGTAAACAAACGCCCAAAAGAATGACCTAATCAGTTATAGAGATGTTGGAACCAGTCAAAGAATGTACCTATATATATCACTTCTTGATAACCCAATTCTTGCCATCCCACTTCTCGATCTTGTTGTCCTTTTTCCGTATATCTCCGACCTTGGGGCCGGTGACCTTGGGCGGAGGCGAGGGTCGGGCAGAAGAGCTTGTGCCGGATGAACTAGAGCCAGCTGTTGTTTGATTGGTCTGGGTCATGCCAGTAGAACCGGCAGCAGTGCGAGTGATCGGTTGGAGACCGACACCGTGACTTGGCGGGTCGCGCTGCGCCTGGGCGATGGCGTATGCGGACTGGGTAATAAAGCCTTTGGTGACAAGCAACTTTAAGAAATCCATCGTCCATTCTTGGCAGCGCCTGTTCTTGACCTGTATCACAAGAGAGTCAATGTTATGTTCATAGCAGGATATTCCAGGGAAGAGAAGACAGTGATATGAATATGGGCAGAAACTGCAATGGGAGGGAAAGAAAGGGAAGGTAGGAGGACCATCCAGAAATGGAAGACAAGCTAAATTTTCCGGGTTACTCGAACATTTGGAAGTCTTACTCTCCACAACTCGACAAAGGACTGTAGGAGAAGCAGGCCTCAAAAGGAAGGTAGGGAGAGCGGGAGTGGGAAGAGGATGGTAGGTACTTACTCCATCAACAGGGGCCATGAAGTTCTCGCTCTTCCGAGGAGGGGCGACAGTAGAGGCTGCCTTCTCAAGTTGATCCTGAGCGACGTGTCTTTTCTCGTGATTTTCATCGTCGTTTGCAGGGTCGATAATGTATCCTGCTGGGACTGTAATCTTCCCCAGCAACGGAGCCTCCCGGAGAGAGGCCGTCCTCTCTGGCGCGAAGTTTGTCACGAATTCATGAATATAACCATTCATGGGAGTCCCAACGACATGAATCAAGTGCCCGTAGCTGTGCTTTGTTTTGTCCGCAGGGTCGACATTTTCGTAGGCAGGGTTTTGGAGGTAAATAGCGAAGTGCCAACGCTGTTTAGAGTTGTTCCTGAACTTCAAGAGATAAATCTTACGTTGAGTTGACATTCTTTAAAGGTCCCCGGGGATGAATGACGTGGTTTGGAATCACAACGGAGGATCTCATGTTGCAAAGACATAATAAGGAAAGGCGCAGAGACGAGTCAATATATACACGAACAATCGATGTCCAACAGACATCTAATTTTAGAAACGGCCTTTACTGAAGCTGTTGAACTGTTCGACTGCGGCTCTGAGTCGAAGATGGCCGTTCTCCTACATAGCCATTGGCCCATCAGGTTGTTGTGAACGGTCTATTTCTAAATATGGAAACTATCGGAAGATATCTTGGGTTGCTGTTACTCCGATTAGGTCTATTCCAAAACCCTCGGTCATTCGCGTGTCTGTATGAGTGCCTGTTTGGAACATAATCGGGCTGCATCCGACGGCGCAGTAAGCTTTTCTTCATGGGTGTGAACCTCCACGGCCCTGTGCCACTCAGCAGCTTAAACGCTGCTTATCTATAGATCAGGACCCGTATAATCTACTGATTGGCCAACTACAATGGGCTACAAACTTTCTGGCCCAGTGGACCAGACCTGTTGGTTTATACAACACGCCATTTGAACTATGTTGGTTCTCCCCAGTATTTGGTTGTGCGACTAACCAGGCGGCCTGATTCGTCCACTGTCAGAAGGATTTTGGGTCCACTTAAAGTTGGGGTGCTGTCCTTTCTCAGCGAGATGTTACCTACCTAGGTACCCAACCCCCTCGCCCCGCGGTCAGTTTAATATAGAACACGCTTTACTTTACAATATCCTATTTGTATGAATGAACTCGTTCCGTTTGAATTTATGTCTTGTAAATATCAGGAATTCTCAACAAACTTGACAATTTGAAGGACACAGCCTTAAAATTTGTGTGGAATTGAATTTGAGTAGAAGGAGGTGGGTTACCTCTCTTGTGAGAGAAACAGCGCAACGTGCCTATGTGGGGCATGAATTACCTAAGCAACGGCGGCCACTTGCACTTGGTACAACTTCTACGCCGAGCTGCTTCGCCGTGTCGCCCACTCGCACCTACATAACACGTTGTATGACAGCTCCTGGACTCGTCATGGAGCAAGATTCCCTAGGTATGATCACCTTGCATGTGCCCAAGTTTGGTGATCATCCGTTGCACCTAGAATTCCGCGACACTTCCTTCTTCAAATCCGCCAACTCGAATCTGCCCTCCCCTGCCGAGGTCTTGCAACGAAAGGGGAAAGACCCCGAGAGCTACCATGGTATCGCCATCTTTCAGGAGCTTGGTCTTCTTGTCAAGTTCGGACAACCCTCTCATGTTCACTTAGACAATGCTCTCACCATGCGGGCCCTGTGGCAGGCATTCCCTAACCGCGAGATTCCAGTTCCTGAGGTGTTTGGATGGACATCGGAGAACAACAAGAACTTTATCTACATGAGTCTAGTCCCAGGCAAAAATCTATATGAAGTATGGGATACTCTCTCGCCATCACAGAAAGAATCGATATGTAAGGACCTTGGCTCAATCCAAGGTTGCCTTCGACGGCTTAGACCTGAATCTGAAGAGACTTTTGTTGGTATGTCTGTCTCTGTTGTAGGATCTTGGATGTAGATCCAGTAGCATAAGCTGATAAGTTCCCGTATTAGGGTCCATTACCCGCGGGGAAGTTCGAGACCGCTTTGCCCGCGACGACAGGCTCAACGGGAGGTCGGGTCCATTCGCAACCATCAGAGATTTC
The DNA here is from genome assembly GCA_027946555.1 of Gnomoniopsis sp. IMI 355080. Classification (NCBI taxonomy): domain Eukaryota; kingdom Fungi; phylum Ascomycota; class Sordariomycetes; order Diaporthales; family Gnomoniaceae; genus Gnomoniopsis; species Gnomoniopsis sp. IMI 355080. The sequence continues at coordinate 9,538 of JAPEVC010000282.1, read as the reverse complement.
AACGACTGGGTCCAACTGGGAGCACTTCCAAATATACCCCTCTCACAAAGAGAATTCGAGGACCCCTATCGAAGTTTTCTGCCGGACATTGGCGATATTCATTTCGCTCACGGGGATTTTCATCTGGGTAATATCATGATTTCGAATGTTCCGGGTTCAGCTGCAAAAATCACCGGCGTCGTTGACTGGGAAGAGTCAGGATGGTATCCGTCTTATTGGGAATATTGTAAGATGGAGTTGGTCATTGATGAGAACCATGAATTCTTCACCCACGGGTATATTGACAGCATCATGCCACAGAGGTGTGATCATGAGATGACCGCTGTGCAGGAGTACTGGTCCTGGCGCGGATATCCGTAAGGAAGGAACAGCAATTGTATTGGTTTGTAGTTTCTTGCGGTCACAGATCAATACATGTCAATCCGAATCGCAGCCAAATTAAAAGCTTCAATTCGGCTAATGGTAGACGTAATCGTCTTTGATGGTAACAAAGTGGCGCCAGAATCCAATAGTTTTAGTTATCACCAGAAACTCATTGGTATTTATCAAGAGTCTCAAACTATACATCTAAACATGTCAATTATCTCACCTTTGAGCGTAAGAGCCATGGTTGAATATTGTGAAAAGAGTGACCAGTCAATCAACGCCCATCATAGGGTTTTACCAGTCACATTCCCACAAGGCCGGCCTCTGCATGGGGCGTGACTAGTCCCAATAAGAAGAGTGATGACTGGTCAGGAGGGTGTGACCAGTCCCAACGGAGACGAGTGTTGACTACCTACCTAGGTACCTAAGTATGTAGTTAGGAGGCGGCTAGCGCCCATTCGCAGCTGTAGATACTGGTCAGCGTCCCTCGACCATTCTTTCCGCCCCTAGGTAACCGGTCACTCAGCCCCCACCCGATACCAGTCACGACAGTACTGTAAAGGGGATACAGTGCGCACGACTGCCTGATCACTATTCGGCAATCAGAAAAGGTACCTTCAGGCTTGTCGACCAGATACCACCCAGTACCTATGAGGCTGGCAGTGCGGCGCGGCTGATCTAACCAATCACGAAAGCGGCAGCGTGGACCGCATCACAAGCATTACAAGGTAACTTGCAAGAAGTCCGATTGAGAGCATTTCTACCTCATGATGTGCTTCCATCTGTCGAATTCTATCTGTCCTGGCTGTGCCAGACAATTTGCACCGACTTTCCAGCGCTGTCCTGCTTGGTTTCAACGTTGGCACCACACTTTGTCTATGGCCTTGGTAGATTTGGTTGTCACCAATCTTATTGCTGCCCCTACACGGATTGTGACTGGAATGGCAAGATCAACCATACACCGTTCAATTTACAAGCCGATACAGCAACTCATAATGGGTCGTTCCTCGAATTCGTATTCCCTTTGCTACAGTTCAACACCCAGAGTGACTCTGGAGAGGACGACGAGCCGTGCGATTTGGCTGTCAGACGATGCGGAGTGTGGCGTTGTCCCGTGTTCGAGGAACAAAGGCAAATGGTCAATCAAGATTGTCAGGTTTGCTACTGGAGTTAAAGTCTACAAAAAAGGTAAAAATCCTTGTGCTGTGAAATTAATTCGCGACGGCCCCGGATGCATTGGAAAGACGGCTCGTGCAAGCAAGTATCGACCTTTGACGGCACGAAAGAGAATATCGAGACGTCGTCAAAACTAAAATCTCCGCATTATTGTTTTCCGAATATTTCAATTTCTGTGCCTACAGAAATCAATTGTATCTGAATATCCACAGACTAGTATCCAGTGTCTAAAATTGTCCAGATGGGTAGTGAGTAGATACCGCAAGATAGGCAGACTTTGGTGGGCATGTGTATGTCAGGTAATGCTGTATGCGTAATTAGGTACAGTACTCAAACCGTGTCTGTATTTTCTTGCGAATATTGACCGCGGTTGATCACGTGTACCTATCCAATTTTCCACTTGCAAGAAATCGTAACTTTCTGTGTCTTTGAGCATCTTCAAGATACCAGTGCGATCCCGATATAGTGACATCGGACTTACACCAGAAGCTGCAAGGATTACCTTAGCGTTCCTGGATGTCCGCATAGGATCCCGGTCCCTGCTACTATTGCAGAGCTCTATCGATAGGCCCCGCCATTCTGATTCATTCTGATCCCGCTTGATTATCAAGCAAACTTTTAATAATTCGATGGCCAGCAAGTAACAATTCGCCTTCTTTTCCACTTTTCGTGAATAAATTGCGCCCAGCACCCTTTTTCTCCTCCAGATTCCTGGACAACATCCTCGAATCCTTACTGTGTTAAATCCTTGAAGATCCAGTAGTGGGAGAAGCTGTCACAATGCCTTCCGACAACCCCCACCAAGACCCCTCTATGGACGAGGAGAACGAGCAGGACATGGTGACCGTGGACGAGGTTGCTGAGGAGATTGCAGCCGACAGCGATGTTGACATGTCCGAGCCCGATGATGACGACAACGAGGAAATTCAACTCGTTAATGACTCCATCGCCTACTTTGACTCCCACAAGGACTCTATCTTCGCAATCGCCCAACATCCTACAAACCCGAATATCATAGCCACTGGCGGGAGCGAGGGCGATGCAGACGATGCGCCAGGCAAGGGATACTTATTTGTGATCCCTGATGAGGTCGGACAGAAAAAGGACGGACCAGTGCTTCCGCCCGCCTGGGCAGCAGACGCAAGTGCTGCCGAGAAGGAACTGCGCAGCCAACAGGAGAACGTTCAGATCCAACCAGCATTTCCTATTGACGGACACACCGACTCGATCAACGCGCTAGCCTTCACATTACCGAACGGAGAATTCTTGGTTTCCGGAGGACTGGATGGGCGGTTGAGGGCATACAAGCTTGACGCATCGGCGCCGAGCTTCTCATTCGTGGGCGAGAGCCAGGAGGTGCAGGAGATTAACTGGCTGGCGCCATGCCCAAGCACTGACTTCCCAAACTCCGTTGCCTTGGGCGCGTCAGATGGCTCTGTCTGGGTATACACTGTCGACCCCTCGGATCCGGCGAACCCTCTGCAGATTGTGCAGACCTACTTCCTTCACACAGTTCCTTGCACAGCCGGTGCATGGACGCCTGACGGTACCCTATTGGTAACTGTGGACGAGGATAGTAGTTTGTACGTCTGGGATGTGTGGGGTCTAGCGGCTGCGAAGGGGTTGGTGGGCGATAACGGCCAGACCGTAGTATCCCTCACGGCGCAGGACCAGCGGTTCAATGTTGAAGGTGGACTCTTTTCGGTTGCAGTAGAGCCACGAGGAGGATACTTAGCTGCCGGTGGTGCCGCTGGTTCGATACGAATTGTCAGCTTGCCAAGGATCACAGAGCAGACGGCCGGAGCTTCAGGACAAGCAGGTTCGAAAGCAGGCAAGGCCAAGGGCAAGGCGTTAGGAAAGGCAGCTGGTGGCGAGACACAAGGAGGTCAGGTTCTTGCTGCTCTGCAAGTACAATCGGACAGCATCGAGACCCTCTCTTTCGCTCCCGCCTCCGCACCCATACCGTTGCTTGCTGCTGGTTCCGTCGATGGTAGCATCACAGTATTCGACCCCAGTCGTCAGTTCAACATTCGTCGAAACATCCCAGGTGCCCACGAGGAATTCAGCGTGGTCAAAGTGGAATGGGTGAGGCAGCCCCAGTCAAGTGGATCTGCAGCAGCACAGCAGCAATGGCTTCTCACAAGTTGCGGCATGGATGGAGTAGTGAGGAGATGGAACCTCCAGGGAGCAACCCCCTCGCAGCATGTAGCAAATGCTGCTGTTGCGGGCCTGGAGAAGGAGTGGAGGGGTCACAGGGGCGATGGTGAGGGAGGGGGTGTGCTGGGTTTCGTGCAGGGTGCAGATGGCTCGAGGATCGTCACGGCTGGTGATGATGGCGTCTCGTTGGTTTTCCAGGTATAAAAGATGTTGTTTGGGGGTAGACTTTACCAGGATCGAATATGACGGAAATACCCAGCAGGTCACTTAGACTTCTTCTTTGCTGCATTGGAATACAATAAATGAATCCGAGTTTATTCAAGACCTCGATTTCCTTTTGTTCAGTATTGATTATGGAATAGAGGGGTATCTGGTGGCTGAATTATGACCTCGAGGCGCACTTCAAGTCCCATGAACCTTACTTTAACACCACAAGTGGCGGACGGCTCCTCAACTTATGTATTGGAATTTTTTAATTTTTTTTTTATTTGTTTCCATCCTACAGGCGCCAGAAGATAGCCAGGAACAATTTGTCGTCAGACGAAAGAAATGAGCAAGCAGATCCAATCCAATCCACCGCCGATGGACCGCAGCTCCAATCCGAATGTTTCCTGCCAGGTAAAATCAGCACTGCACAGTGTCTCTGTCAGGGGTCGGGATCGGAGAACCGGGCACGCCGGCGTATCTGGATCCTGGATGGGTCAGATGCCAACCTCGGCACAATCACGGCCACGGATGTCGCCGAGGATGTCGACGACTCGCTATTCTAATGCATCGATTTCGACTTTTATTATCCTTCCAAACCCTCACATGCTACGCAGAATACCTGTCAATGGTGAGGAAAAGACTTCACTGCTAACAACTCCGATTCCATCCGGGGTGTCAAATAGCACTCCGTCTGTTCTTTACGCCCTGCTCATTCACCATCTCCCCTGCTGCCTCGTCGGGATCCGGACTCATCAGTATTATTTGCGACGCCTGCGATCATACATTAGTAGCGTATCACAAGCATCCAGACGTCGAGATGTCTGAGACAGGGGGGAGTGACCGCCCAACTCTCATCCGACCGCCTCCAGATGATCCAGAGAAGGCCCCCATTGAGAATGCACTGGATGTACTCGACCTGAGCGTCATTGGGCCGGTAAGTGTCTATCGCTCCTTTGCCCTGTATCACATGTCAGGACAGCATGGATTACAGTACACTGACGCATCCTTCAGAACATCTTCACCAATACTCGGCCCCTCTGGCATCCCCCGGGCGCTCGAGGCGTCTATGGAGGTGCCATGATAGCTATGTGCCTCGCAGCCGGGCAAAAAACCGTGCCGGATGACTTCACTATTCACTCATGCCACTGCTACTTCATCCTGGCCGGCTCGTCCGAGATTCCCGTGCTCTTCCACGTCGAGAAAGTCCGCGACGGCCGCTCCTACGCCACGCGCACCGTGCAAGCCCGCCAGCGCGGCCAGCCCATCTTCACCACGACCATGTCCTTCACCAAGCCACACACCCGCCGCAGCGACGCGCAGGTCCCGAACCACGAGTTCAAGGCCAATGTCGTGCAGCATGCGGCGCCGATGCCGTGCGACCCGGCCACGGGCAAGCCGCTGGAACCTCCGCCAGACGACTTTGATGAGGAGCCCGAGTTGGCGAATTCAGGGCCGTTTCAGAACTACCGCGCGACGGTCGTGAATAGCGATGGACCCCCGCAGAACAAGAAGCTGCGGGCGTGGTATCGTGCGCGTGGGCGGATCAGCGAGGCTGGTGGGCACCAGGCTCATGTGAATGCGTTGGCGTATGTGTCGGACTCATATTTCATTGGGACAATCTCGCGGATACATCGGCTGTGGCGGTATCCCTTTCCTGCGCAGGACTTTGGGGGTCTTCCGAGGGAGATGCAGGAGCATATCCGGAAATTGAATGACTTTGAGGGATACAATCCTGACGGAGACCACAACGGGAAGAGTTTCGAAGAGTTTATGGAATTCTGGAAGGACAGGCCTGAGATAGGAATGATGGTCAGCCTGGATCATTCAATTTACTTCCACGAGCCGAGGAAGGTAAGGGCAGATGAGTGGATGTTGAGTGAAATGGAGAGCCCCTGGGCTGGCGATGGGAGAGGTGTGGTGACGCAGAGAATTTTTGCAAAGGACGGGACCCTGTTGGCTACATGCTTTCAAGAGGTGAGTGGCTGTCGACCTCTTTCATCGCTTGCGTGTTGTGACTGCTGCTAACGATTCATCCAGGGCGTTGTAAGACTCAAAGAGCCAGAAGCTGCCAGCGCAAAGCCCAAGCTATGAGGATAGACAGGCCATAATTACAGCTTTTCTCATAGACGAAATGATACCAATAGACAATGAATTGCACTTCCGCATTGCCATATGATTTGGAAACTTTACTGACCGACGGGTGGTCTGCTTTGATAACGCGGCAACATGCAAGTGCGATTGCTAATGACTAGTGACCATCTTCTATAATGGGTCTTTACTTTTGAAGAATGTTGCTTCTAACGTGTTTGATGACCTGATAAAGAAACGTGACCTTCAGTGTAATGCTTATACACTGCTCAGTAACCAATTTCTAAGTCTCCGCGTTATTCTGTATTCTTAGGCTCCACTCGGCTCCGGACTGTGGACTCCGGAATCCCGGGACCCCGGGTGAAGCTTCCATATGCGGGCCTTGCAGGAGGCCCTGATCTCAGACTGGATTTGGCATTTCAAGACGGTGTCATCTTCGGTGAGTATAGAAGCTCTGCATTGCCATTAGTCTATGGATGTTGTGTCCTGGTTGGCAGCCGTTGATTCGAAGCGTGCCGTTCGAGGCCGCTGCCAGGCCACACCCGGAGACCTGTGATAAAGCAGTCAAATTGGCTTTCGTATGTCACAGTCCTATATACTATTTGTGGAAACGTCAAGCTCTGGCAAAGTGCGAAATCGTTTCAAACACGAGATATCTACACGTCTGGCCCATCTTTCTTGGGACTGTATCTCTAATAGATTTTGTTTAGCCTGGCTATGCCTGATCAAGACCCACTGGCGGCCTTCCCCTCACAGTGACATTGACGCCCCGGGAAAGGCTGGATTTACCTCGGGAATGCAGCTGTAGCTTGGGTAGCTTCAATTTCTCTTCCCTGAACAACCCCCACGGCTCAAGAGAAGACCCTTTCTTCTTCCATTGAGTCCAGTACATTTCTCGGCAGTCCAAGAGAACATCATGTCGACCGTCCACCGCGCTCTGTCAAAGTCACTGCGCCTTCAAAACACATACAGCCGCCAAGCAGCCCGGTCGGTGTCCCTCCTCAACGCCGGTGGAGCATCTTCACGAGCCTCGGGATTCAGCGCCCGGAGACTCTCCCAAACACCCACCACCACCACCACAAGAAGCTCGCCGTTCCACACCATGGCCTCACTCCAGTCTGCCTCCGCGGCTGCCCCCATGCCTTCTGAGGGCGTAGGTTATGACCCCGAGATCAAGGACATTGCCAACTACATCCACAACTACAAGATCGATTCAGACCTCGCCGTAAGTCCCACCTTGCGCTCGCTACCCCGCAAAACCCGCGGCTAACCGAAGGACCACAGTTCGACACCGCGCGCTTCGTCTTCCTCGACACGCTTGGTTGTGGCCTCGAAGGCTTGCGTTTCAAAGAATGTACAAAGTTGCTCGGGCCCATTGTCCCTGGGACTGTCGTGCCCAACGGCACCAAGGTCTTTGGCACGCCCTTCCAGCTCGACCCCGTCAATGGCGCCTTCAACATTGGTGCCATGATCCGTTGGCTGGACTACAACGACTGCTGGCTGGCTGCCGAGTGGGGTCACCCGTCGGACAACCTGGGCGCAATTCTGGCGGTCGCGGATTGGGTCAACCGGACGAACAAGGCGGGCGGCAACCTTGCCAACGGCAAGATCTTCACCATCAAGGATGTGCTCGAGGGTATGATCAAGGCACATGAGATCCAGGGATGTTTGGCGCTGGAGAATTCATACAACAAGGTCGGCCTCGACCATGTTGTCTTGGTCAAGGTTGCGTCCACCGCAGTCATCTCCGGTATGCTGGGCTTGACCGAGAAGCAGACGGCAGATGCTGTCACGCAGGCATGGGTCGACGGTCAGTCTTTGCGCACATATAGGCACTCACCAAATACCATGTCGCGCAAGTCGTGGGCTGCCGGTGATGCGTGCCAGCGGGCGGTCAACCTCGTGCTCAAGGTACAGAAGGGCGAGCCGGGTGTGCCGACTGTGCTCTCTGCGCCCGTCTGGGGTTTCTACGATGTTCTCTTCAAGGGCAACAAGTTTGCATTCCAGCGTCCGTATGGCAGTTATGTGATGGAGAACGTTCTGTTCAAGGTCTCTTACCCGGGTACGTGATGTTCAGTGTTTGATAAAACAAATTCATTTCTCGCTAACACTTCGCCAGCCGAGTTCCACTCCCAAACCGCCATTGAAGCCTCACAAAAGATTTACAACACCCTCAAGGCTCAAGGCAAGTCTGCCGCCGACATCAAAGCCATCACTTGCCGCACGCACGAGGCTTGCGTGCGCATCATCGACAAGCAATTCAAGCCGATGGACAACTTTGCCGACCGCGACCACTGCGTACAGTACATGTGCGCTGTGATGCTCGTCTTCGGTCGCCTTGAGGCCACCGACTACACGGACGGCGGTGAGGCTGCCACGTCCCCGTTGGTGGAGAGTTTGCGCCAGAAGATCAAGTGTGTCGAGGATCCCAAGTTCACCGCGGATTATCACAACCCGGATCTGCGCACCATCAGCAACGCACTAACGGTCGAGCTGAACGACGGGACCACCCTGGATGAGGTCGTTGTGGAGGCACCGCTGGGTCACAAGTTGCGACGTGAAGAGGCGAAGCCCGAGATTCTGGCCAAGTATAAGAGGCACTTGGGACCCCACTTTAGCGCGGACCGGGTGAAGCAGTTGGTGGATCTTGGTGTGGATGGAAAGAAGTTGGAGAGCACGCCTGTGGACGAGTACGTGGACCTGTATGTCGTCGAGAAGAGCCAGTTCGTGTAAAAGCCCCCGGTGTCCTCAACTTGTTAGAATGTAGAACCTGGCTGTCAGCGAATTGAGACGAATAGAGCGAGCAATATGTGAATAAGGCCATCCAATTAGTACGTGATGCATCTTTATGACTGCAACAGGGCAGTCAAAACGGCCGATCTATCATCATATCCCAACCAGAGGTCTCTCCAGCAAGAAAAGACCCTGCAGCGCCCAGAACGCCAACGGAAAAGAAAGCAAGCCCATGTCCTTTGGACAGTAGCGTTCATGAAAATGAAAGAACTCTTCCAGTCTCCTCCAATCATCGTCTCTAGAAAATCGAGTTGACAATGTTGCTTCCAATAGTAGCACCGGCGCCAAAGATAGCTGCATTACCCAATTTCTTGCCAAACTTCTTGCCCATCCCGCCGGCCTTGCCCCCTGCGCCCTCTCCTTCGGCCTGTGGCTGCCCATTTGCGACCGCCATGGGCGGCGCCGAGCTGTTGTACGGGTTCTGCTGCTGTGGCGGTGGCGGGTAGCCGCCGTACGATGGCTGCGTCGGAGCATTATAGACCCCCTTCTTCTCGTCGTTGTAGCCGCCCGTAGGGGGCGGGCCGGGCAAGGTCTCCACGTAGGTGCGCGGGAAAATGCCCTCAGCGCCGGTGCGCTCGTTGCGGCCCATCCACCAGTCCGCGTTCATGTACTCGTAAACCTGGATGGTGTCGTCGCGCTCGAAGCCGACGTCGCGCGCGTCCGAGGCTGTGTAGGCGTACAGGGCTTTGGCGTGGGCGATGATGGGCTTGGTCGGCGGCGGGGCGGGAGGTCCGTTGCGAGTGGGGAGAGC
>JAPEVC010000281.1:0-41862 GCA_027946555.1 Gnomoniopsis sp. IMI 355080 | reverse complement strand
GTTCAAGACCAACCCCCCCCCCGGGCGCCCTCAACCCGCAACATTGGAAAATGCATACCGAAGCTCGTTGAAGACATGCTGCATTGCCCTGGCTTCAGCCTGACGGATAGCCGTCTCAAGGCTATTCGCCTCACAGTCACAGGCTCTTGTTGCCGGAGCGTGACATATCGCGCAATCAGGATCCATCTTTGCCGTCGTCTTCACCGGAGGCGGCGGCGGATGATAGAAGGTCCTGAAAGGATACATCGTTTAGCAGGTGCTCCTCCTTGAGATCAAGCAAATGAGGGTGAAGCGGGCCAAGCCTGTGGGGGAATACAACGATGCAACGGAAGTGATAATAAGCAAGTGACAAGACTACCACCAGGTGGAAGGATAAGCCAAGTCCTTTTCTGAATGAAGTGCTGAAACGACGTGATAAGAACAGACAACAACTGCAACAATCTTCATCCCCAGTGAATGGCATTCCCAAATAGGAACATTTGAAGACCACCGGATCTCTAAGACTGAAGGCACAGCCAGTATTAGGGTGGCCCGGAAAACGAGGTAGGAGGACAGGTAGGTGTGAGAACTCAGATAGGACAACAGCAGATAATATTTTAGAGTTAAATCACGCGAGGAGGCACTGGCCTGTCACAAGTTGGAGACGACAGCAGCGGCACGGACAGTGAAAAGCGAATCAATCTCCAGCCCAATGCAGGCTCGCTGCGAGAGGAGCAGCATCAACGGTTGACAGACATGGACACAAGAGTGACAATGGCATGCTACCACCCTCCTGGGCCGGCAAGGTGGAGAGGAATTGCGTATTGCACGACATGATTCGTACCTGTGAGGGGCCAAGTTGACAAGTCGTCAACGTGTTGATTGTGAGGTGAGTGGTTGGGATGATGAGTATAGGGAACGGAAGATCAGTCCGCGGTGATAGGTGTGCACGAAACGACACTGGCCGGGATGAAAGAAGTCGATGCGAACGCTTGAATGATTAGAACTCGGAACACGAAGCACGTACAAACAGAAGAGATACCTGCTCTTGCTATATTGACTTGCAACTGTAGCGACAGTGAGGAGGACGTGGGGTGAATTGGACAATAGTGTTCGACAAAACGTTGTTAGAAGAGACGTTCAAGGTCCTGACTCCTGGGTGCTGGGCTGTAGGCTCTGGGCTCTCGCACATTAGTCTGGGGGGGGGGGGGAGAAGCTATGTCGTGGCTCGAATGCGGGCAAGAGGTTTTGCTGCTCTCATGCAGCATCCAGGTCGAAGCTTGCATATGTCCAATGAAATAAGACCCTTCTTGCGTCTCTGGGCACTGAGTGGGCCCCAGCAATCTCCAGACGGATTCTGCGAATGCAGGCAATGTATCTGTGCCCTTGTGCACCAACGATCAGCAGCCGAGTTGTTGAGCAGCGCGGTAATTGATGGAAAGGGAAAGGGACGAAGACAGCACGACATGTATGGAAGGAAGGCCATGACAAAGGAAACTCGCCTTGGAGTTCTCATGGTGGATTATAAACAATTTTCACGAAGTCGTTTGAACGGCTGCTTAATGAGCAAAGTACAAACGACCGGGACTAGAGTTCTCGAAAAGGAACGGTCAAAGAGAAGGCAACAAGGCTCCACATCCACTGTCGTTGTCGCTTTTGGCGCTGGCTGGCGGCTTGCTGCTGAGACATGAGGAATTACTTCTAACACACCGCCAGAAGCTAGCCAGAAGCAGGCAATGAAAGGTGTTCTGCAGTGGTACACGCACGCACACCAGGCTGACTGGCACACTGGCTGCATGGCAAGGCATGACGGCAGCAGTATCGCCTTTTCTATCTTGTGTTTTCAACCGATGAATGGAGACCACGCAATGGTAGACACGGGGCACTGTGGAGTGGAAAGATGCGAAGAGCCGCATGACGGGCCAGAAAATGCATGGCTGGTCCGGCGCCTCCCGGCCGGAACTCCGGGGCGTGCATCTGCGGGGACGCCTCGTTGTATCAGCCGTATGGCCAATTTTGTTGCGTCAATGAGAACGGCAATAGAGAAGACAGAGTCAGCATCCCGGCAATGAGATCCATCGTTGTGGCAGGAGAGGGACAATTTTGGGAAATCGACATGAAGCTAGAGGAGAAAGTGTGTCGTCTTTCATGAACGCAAACACACCCCCTGGAGTACATCTAGCCTTATCTTATCGCCCCTCTCAAAAGTTCTCGGAGGGCTTAGTTGAGCTCCCTTACAGACGAGGTCCTTCTTCCGCCAAGAAATCTACCATCAAACGCGCCAACGAACAGTCACCCATTTTGAGGTCCTGGTTCTGTTTTCAAATGGCACCTAGATGCCCAGGTAGCTCACCAGGCTTCCTGCCCTTCCTCTATCCCTCACTATTTCTCTCGAGAGCCATAGCACGGACAAGCAGAGCGAGTAGAGTCAGGCATCATGTCACCGAGGCGCACGAGGCCGACACCTCGTCGACCAAGTCAAGGCTCAACCCCGACCCTGATGACTATTACAATAGTGCATTTGCCGACAAGGCCAAGTTGAACATCTACGGAGGTGATGGCGGTGCGGGCTGCATCAGCTTCGCTCGTGAGGCCTTCTTGCCTGATGGGCCGCCTAATGGTGGCGATGGAGGGCATGGTGGCAATATCTACGTCCAAGCTGTCTATGGTGAGACATCCTTGCACAAGATAGCACGACGAAGACACATCAGGGCCGAGAGAGGAACGAATGGCCAGGGGAGCAACAGGGCAGGCCGGCGAGGTGAAGACGTCGTCATCACTGTCCCTGTAGGGACTGTCATCCGCGAAATCAGTCGAGAGGATCCGCAGTCTGAGGAGGATCTCTCCCGCAAGGCGGCCAGGATGGCAAGGAGGAAGGCCATAGCAGCAGCGGAAGAGGCAAACAGGGAGCGGAAGAAGGCGGCGGCGGCAGCCAAGGAAGCAGCTGCCATGGCAAAGGAACTCGCGGCAGCTGTGGCAAAACAGAAACCGACTCAGGCAGAAGCATCAGAGGAAGACGACTGGGAAGACGAAGATCCGCAAGCAGAGGACTTGGAAGCAGAGGAAGAATCAAGACGAAAGTCGTCTCGACGGCGCCGATGGGTTCCACCGGAAGAAGAGGTGGAAAACCCAGATATCGACAAGTGGGTGCTGTATCCTGGCATCTCCTCGTCTGAGAAAAAAAAGATCTGGGTTCCCGACCTGCCGAAGCGCGAGAAGTTCTTCTTCCAACCGCCTGCACCGATCAACCTGGATCTGTCGAAACCGACACGCCAACCCATTCTCCTCGCAGCTGGTGCCATAGGGGGGCTAGGCAATCCACATTTTGTCTCCCGTGAGGTGCCGAAACCTCTATTCGCCACCAAGGGTGACAAGGCTGTGTCTATGCAAATCGAGCTGGAATTGAAGCTGCTTGCGGATGTTGGCCTCGTTGGTCTGCCCAACGCGGGCAAAAGTACGCTTACGCGAGCGTTGACCAATAGTCGCGCGAGAGTGGGCGCCTGGGCTTTCACGACACTACAGCCGAACATTGGTACTGTGGTATTGGACTCGAACCGTGGCAGGCCCATCGTCAAGAGCTATTACCGCCAGGATCCCGAAGATACCTGGGAGGGTGATGTGGACGTAAGACAGCGGACTCGATTCACTCTAGCGGATATCCCGGGTCTGATCGAGGGTGCGCATCTCGACAAGGGCCTAGGTATTGCCTTCCTCAGACATGTGGAGAGAGCTGGAGTGCTTGCATTCGTAATCGACCTCAGCGCCGGTAACGCGGTCAAGGCGCTCAAGTCGCTATGGAAAGAAGTTGGTCTATATGCTCAAATGCGCGAGGAAGAAGAGAACGACCGAGAACGAGAGGCTAGGATTGAGGATGCCATAAACTCTGGCCTTCATGATGGCAATGACCCTGTGGAGGAGTTCAGTCAGAATTGGCCGATTCACTCCGAATATCCGTCCGCACCTGAAAATCAGAGAGGACTTCATATCGCGAACAAGCCGTGGTTTGTGATTGGCACGAAGGCCGACCTGCCGGGAACCAAGGAGAACTTTAAGGAGCTCCGAGCGTACTTGTCTAGGGTGACCAATAGGGATGAACCCCATCCGAGCGGTATTGAGAACTCATGGACCAAGGACTGTGCGGCCATACCGGTCAGTGCGATCAATGGCCAGGGCGTGGACAGAATCATCCATTGGACGGTTGGCTTGCTGGACGATTAGTTGAGTCGTGGTCGGGAAGCCCAGTCTAGCCTGGGCTCACCTTTGCACCAACATAGCGGACACCAAAGAAAATCCTTGTCAAGGCATTTAGTTGCATTTGCGTTAAGAATATCGAAAGCGACATGGTATCATAAACATCAAGGGCAGGCCAGTCCTGCCGACGCCCTTCCTCTCCAGCATAAAAGCGACGCTTCGTCCAATGCATCATCCAGCACTTCTCCTTTCTTTGGCCAGCCAAAACAGAATTTCCTCTCATCATATAATCTCAACGACGTGCTCGGCCACTTTCGTGTTCTGCCATGGCCCTTGTGAAGTCATAGTGGCTTTGCTGCAATTCTATATCCTTCCCGAGAATCTCAGTCCTTGTAAGTTTGGCTCGGGAGAACTTCAGCATGGGCAATGATCCCGCTATGATACCCAAACCACACTCAACCACGGTCCAGAGGACGATCTTGCCCGTGTTGTACAGGTAGTTGTTTTCTGAGCTGTACGCATTCGTGTACACCGTCCGCACGATGGAGGCTACGGAAGCAACCAAGCCGAGGCCCAGGACCACACCAGTCATGACCTTCGAAGTCATCTTCATCTCGGGGCTCCACATGAGCAGCGTCGAGATTATCGCCATCGACAAGTCGGAAAGCACATCGAAGACATACGCTGTCTTGGACAGAGCAACGAAGACGTCTGAGTCGATGCAAGTGCCCTCGCCAGTCCAGTTCGACGTAATGGGCCTGCACTTTGCCAGAAGAGTGATGACGCCGGCAATGCTGAGCAGGCTCACAATGACGATGAGACCCCAGAGAATGTAGGTGAAACGATTGTCCTTGTCGACTCGCTTCAGGGTGGTCAAGATGCTGGTCTTGATGAAGACCAGATTGAGGGTGTAGAAAATTTGCCAGAGGAAGAGGTACTGAGAGTCTGGTCAGCTTTAAGCTCAAACTTGCAGAAATAAAGTTGGCGACGTACCTCCTTTCCTTGAGCCTCCAACTCTGTATTGAGTTTGGTATCTGGCGACCCGATGCCCACAAATGTGCCATGCATCACTATTGAGTTGTGGACCAGATTGACAAGCAACGCTGTGCACATGAGGTAGTCATCGTTGCCAAATTGCTTGCTCCTCAGTCTGAACCAGGCTCGCAGGCCGACCGTATTGGCGGAAAGTATGGTAAAAGTGAGCGTCACCCCGAAAATCGCTGCTGCGAACTTTTCGGGTTCCAGCACGTCTGCTAGGTATTCGGAGGCGATGGAGGCCATATTGAAAAGAGTGTGGGGGCCGCAACGAAGGGCCGGTTTGAAGAGAGCGAGGGACGACTAGACAACCAAAAGAACGAGTGAGTGAGTGGTCAGTCTGCAGACATGAGTATCATAGCAGGACAGGCAGTGAAAAAGTTCACAGGGCCCGCTGTGATAATGAGTCAAGCAAGGCTGTAGTAAGAGGCCTCAGTATCCTTTGTTGATCCTCGGGGGCCACACAGTCCCTTAAAGAAATCTGAGCAAAGCCCTGGCATCTTACGCATGAACGACGCCCTCAGCATAATTACCGGTTATAGCACTATGATAGAAACGCACTGGAATGATAGGGAGGTTGCGCCCACTTTGTGTTTTAGACACCGGCAAAACCCCTTGATCCCATCCCATCCCTAAGTCCCTGAACTGCCTGGGAATGCACCGGCTCCCTTACTACCCTAACCTATATTTCCTGCCCACCAAGCAGCCACGCAGTCCAAGTAAGCCATACGCGGCTCGGTCCACCGCATCGAGAAGCTTATTGCTGTCTAACAAGGGCAACGCGTGCACGATTGGATGACAGGGCATTTGATAGGGGTTTGCACAGGGATACCAGGTATGGTAGCTGTGGATCTGCTCATCCCGTTTCGAAACGACCAGCATCAAATCCAGGGTCCCCCAAGAAATCTGTCAGAGGTAAATCACAAAACACTTTGTCTCCGTGATTATTCAGGTACGGATTATTTTTGGAAAGCCTGCAGGAGGCAAGTGTGGATTATTTCCCCACAACCTCAGAGCAGAAAACACTATGCAGGTCTAAAGCAAGCAATAGTTGCAAATTGAGCTGGACCAAACATTATACAATTAAGAGATCAAGATGTACGCCCTTTCCATTTATCTGAAATGCGCAGAACGCAAGTAGGGGTACTGTCACCTGAAGGGCCCGCTAGGTAGTCTCGCAACATCGACAATCTACATAAAAAAGGACCAGATTGGAAAGCAGAGAGCACTCTGGCCAAAGGAAGGGAGTCGATTGCGGGGGAAAAGGAAAAAAGGGAAAAAAGGCTTCGACTTACCTTGAAGTGAGCATGGCATGCTGATGCTTAAATAGTGCGAAACGGGTCCTGTGTGGAATAGGACCACAACACTTAGGTCAGATATATAGCAATACCACCGCAGATCGTTTGACCGTCTTGACTGAATTCATGAACTGGCGAAACAATGAGACAATTCACCATTGACTGCATGCACCAAATCAGTGTTCATGTGTGAGCTTACCATCTTACTACAAGGTATTGGCACCATACATGAACCCCAAGTGAGCATTCTCCGGAGTAATCAAGCATCCCAACCCTAGCACTTCTCTACCTAACCTTTCCGATTACCAGGTCACCTGCCTCTACTTATCTAGGTACCTAGCATATATCACGATCGTCCTCGGGAAATTGTGCTCTTTGAATGAGCCATCCATGCCATCAGTTCTTGATTACCTTTGCAGGGGCTCTCGCGGTACTTTCGGATAGGTTCATGATTAATGCCGGTCAGAACATTTCCGTCAACCGTGGCACGATGGCAACCACTACCAACCGGGCATTACGATTATCTTAGAAACCTGGTCAGTCATCAGCGTCGAATACAAACGGGTCAGCCTGCAGGTGGTGTCAGTGTGCACACTGGCTGAATTCACGAAGGTTATTGAATTCTTTCGGTCTGCTAATCCTGTAGCTTGGGGAAAAAACGACTCGCGGTCAAGAATAATAGGTTCGTCCTGTATTCTTAAGATGAAGACATCAGAAGGTGTCGGCGGGTTAGCCTTGGTCCTGGTTATTCAAGACATCTTACTTCCAGACGCTCATTGCTTCCTCAAGGATCGTCTTCATCGCTGATCCCTTACTTTGCTGGGCGCAAATTCGATGGGTCGATATAGTACATGTAATGCTATATGCAACGTCCCCTCGTATTTTCTTCCTGGTTCATATCTGCTCCAGTTGCAGACGGAGTCTTCACCGAAGATTCTATCAGAGGTCTTCTGGAAGCCGGGACAATCTGATGGCAAGGGAGTCGCGCTAACGGAAGATTATGCAGGTATCTTACCTAGCTTTTCATACGAGAATGGAGGCCCTCAGCCTCTAACTGTAGGGCTCCACATCGACGGCTTCTGCATATGGGGAAGAAGAGGGGCAATGCCGAGTGTCCCGCTGATTTTTTAATGAGAACACATTTTCCAAAGGCTTCGTTAGTGGCAGTTGTTGCGTATAAGTCGTTTTCCACGTGAAAGCAGAAAAGAGTCAGCGTTGCAAACACGTCACCAAGATGTGGCTCGTCGACACCGAGACGTTGAAGTTGCAACCAGTTCAAGGTTGTCGACGAAAAGCAGCACCCTTTCGCTATTCTGTCCCATACTTGACAAGCTGAAACCAAGAAGTGATGTTCCAAAACATGCAAACACTCACAGCGGATGCCCTCAACCACGAATACGGCTGTTAGAAAATCCATAACATTTGTCTCATTGCCCAAAGGTATTGGACATACGTCTGTATTGGTACCTGCTACATCGACAAAACTAGCAGCACCGAGCTCATCGAGGCGACCCACTCCATGTTGCGGTATTATCGAATCGCCAAAGTATGATATGTGTTGCTCTCAGACTTCTCTGAGAGGTACCTGTGCAAATTTCAGACCGCGAAAGGCAAATACAAGTAGCTCGAAACCTGAGGAGTTGCAAATGTTTTAGGGGCGGCTGGGCGCTTGAGGAGCCGATATAGCCGAGAAGGTTAAAACTCTTTGACGAATACTGGACTTTCTGGGAGAAAAGGCCGACTTAGGAACTGTACTTTCCGAGATCACGAATATCGATGAGTCGGTGTTGAGAGATAGCTCTCGGCTATATACGATTCCTGTAGCGAAGCGGATGTCGTGTGCTTCTCGTCAACGACTGCCAAGCAAGAGGATATAGAATATTGCCTCTTTGAAAATTTTCGATATCACGATGCCACTTCTATATGGCGAGGGATCCAAAGCATTTCTGCGTTCATAGCAGCAGATAGCCATGGGAAATTCTGATCTAAGGATCTTCGCATGGGAGTCTAGCTCGATGCACAAAGAGCCTGAAGAATTTACTTCAGATTTGGTAGTACGTTGATAGAGAACCTGCGCCAACTGAACCTGCGGGCTACTTGGAAAAGGGGCACACGACTATTTCACCGAGAATCACTCGATCTCCGACCTTACTGGCCTTTTGAACCTGTCAAATATGCCTAAAACAGTCAGTATACCTGGTGCGGCAAACGGAGAGCCTCAATATGTTATATCAATAGAGAGTGATAGAAGTTTCTTTTGTTTACTTCTACAGGGCCGTGTTGGCTGAATATATGAGGACTCGGAAAAGCCCTCGCGAATCCTCTTATACACCTGCAGGTCAGGCTTCCAATACATGCATACACTCCAATTCAATAGACGAGTTTTGGGTGGTGTCTGGCTTGTAATAGCCTTGAATCTCGGAAAATAAAAAGAAGGGATATTAGAAATTTTAGTCTATCCCACGAATGTAAGGGAATCAGTTCGAAGTGTATAGGTCTGAACTTTGAGCATTTGATCCATGTGTAAGTCTTGTTCAGTACCTGGGCCTGCTAGTCAAGGGCCGCTACTGTAGAATTGCGGAGCCTTCCAGCGGAACAAGCCGCCGAGTTCGCCGCGGGGAGGCACCCGCGACGTTGATCGTGGAAGTCGTTCATCCGATCTTTCAGACGTCATTTGATTAGTAATGTTTAACGACATTTGTGCCCACGAGTATACTGTCCAAGTGCTCGTCTCTCCTATTCGGTCTTGTCTCCTTCGAAGTGCTCCAAACATACCATGGCCCCGAAGATTTTCATGTGAGCGAGATCCTTGTACTTTGGCGGGAGAAGTATCGATGCTCACTCGCTTCATTACAGCACTGGGATCACTGGCTATATCGCTGGCGACGCCTTTGTGACCCTCTACGAAAAGCATCCCGACTACCAATACACAGCTCTCGTACGAACAGAGGACAAGGCAAAGCAGGTCACCAGCAAATACCCGAATGTTCAGATTGTGATCGGGGACCTCGACAGCCATGACTTGATCAAAGAGCAGGCTGCAAAGAACGATATCGTTCTTCGTAAGCACTTAGTCCCAAGCGTTGAAGTGGCTTGCTTAGACTGACGGTCAAGACGCCGCGGATGCCTCGGATCATGAGGCGGCCGCCCGCGCAATCGCTGCTGGCATTCTTGAAGGTCACAGCAAAGAATCTCCTGGATTTTGGTTGCACACAGGAGGCACGGGTATCCTGACCTATGTAGATTCAAAAGACGAGCGCTTAGGGGAGGACTCAGGCAAGGTCCACGACGATGTTGAAAAGGTTCATGAGCTGACGAATTTACCCGACGATGCTTTCCACCGCAATGTTGACAAGATCGTGCTTGAAGCCACTACAAAGCACAGTGAGATCGTCAAGGCCACCATTGTATGTCCACCGACCATTTATGGTAAGTAAATCTGTGGTCGGTTTGGTTGGTTTTTTTGGGGGGGGGGGGAAACACGACACGATAACTGAGCCTTTCTACAGGCAAAGGACGCGGTCCCGTATCCGGACGAGGTCGCCAGGTCTACGAGATGGCCAAGCTGATTCTCACTGGCAAATATGTCCCAATCATAGGTGCCGGAAAGTCGAGGTGGAACAATGTCCACATTGAGGATCTCAGCGACGTCTTTGATCTTCTCGTTGAAGCAGCTGTGCGTAGAGATCTTTCTGATGAGCTTTGGGGCGCTAAGGGATACATGCTCATCGAGAACGGCGAGCATGTCTGGAGTGATCTTGCCAGAAAAATGGGAAAAGAGGCCGAGAAGCTCGGGTACGTCGAACATCTAAGCGAGCGGCCCCTTGACAAAGAGACAGCACTAAATCAGGCTGGCTTCGAGGCCGTCAGCTGGGGGTTGAACTCGCGGGGTCGGGGCCTTCGGGCGAAGAAGTTCCTCGGCTGGAAACCAAAACAGCATAGTCTTGAGGCTGAGCTGCCTAAGATTGTCCAACAGGAACATCAAAGGCTGTTCGCTTAACCTGCAGTGTTCCGAGTGTCTGCATCATGTGGGCACGCTGCACACTGTGGGCCAGTGGGTCTGGCAGAGGATCAACTTGGCCCGCAACAATATCAGCATTAAAGAACCTCAAGGATACACTACATGGTAGTACCACCATCATCTAGCTCGATTTCCTCCTTCTATCATTCTGATAGATGTATATACTTCTTCGCGATATGTTTATCTACGCGAAGTGAAGGCTGGGTCGCTCTGTAGATAATCATACAAGCCTGGTGGGAAGCACGGAATTACCCAGCAACCGTAGTCATTTAATCTCTGGATATGCGTGAAGTGTATGTCACTGCGCTGCAACCACGACTTCATTCGCGATAGCTTCGTACACGTCCTGCCATTACAGCTAAGCGCAGCTTGTGAGAATGGCTCAGGCAATCAGTTACTCATGCAGACCTAAGGGCTAGTGTTCTCCTGGTATGATGGCTCCGCCCAAATACATAGCCATGCATCCCATACATAGATGTATGGGTGGAGCAGCATGTGTCCACCGTGCCACACCCAATTTTGCGTTGCATCCTTCAGCTGATGATATGGGACCGCGGATAAATGGATCGCTTACCCCAAGACAACGAGGAAATACGCTCGTAACATTCCTCTCATTATGTTGGAGCGCTCGATACTCAATCATACAAGAGCTTCTAAACCTACCTACCTAGGTACATCACAATGCCGTCCCAAATAAATGGGTCAGGGCCCAATTTATTGAACTCCCAGAATCAGCATGAGGACACTCCTCCACAGTCAGATGTTGTGGTTGTCGGAGGTGGGATTCATTCCCTGATTTATTCCATCCATGCCATGAAGAAAATGTTGGCTTCGTCAACTTCATCCACACCGTCTATCACAGTCTTCGAGAAAAGCGACAGTCCTCAGTACAAGATTGGTGAAAGCACGCTTACAACATTTGGGTTGTGGTTGAAGACGATTGGGATCGGCCCAGCACTTCTCTGGCGTCTGTTCGGACCCAAGGACGGTCTTGCGTTCTTCTATCTCGACCATGAAGACCCGGATCATGTCGGTACTTTTGCCGCCAATGGTCCACCAGGAGACTTTGTACCTACTCTCCAGATCGAGCGGACGATCAGCGAGCTTCTCTTAACATTGTATGCACAACGACTGGGCGTCACTATTCTTCATGGTCATTCGGTGAATATCGATGCCACTGCTGTGGGAATGTCGGATGGCGTCGGAGAAGATCCAATTCGTTTGAAGGTCGTCACAGACGGAGAGAGTATGCAAGTTCAAACAAAGTTGCTTGTTGATGCAACAGGGAGATTCAGGAGATTTGCGTCAAAAGCCTCGCGCAAACGCATGCTACCGGGTTTCAATACCGATGCTTTCTGGGCCTACTTTGAGTTTCCTGGAAACGATGCTGACATTCCTCTCCCTTACTACGAGTCTTGTAACACTAATCATATTTGTCTGCCCGAAGGGTGAGTGGAGAACAAGTACCTACAACAACTTCTTTGTTGACATCCGCTGACTTGGGTCCTGATATCTCTAGCTGGGCTTGGATAATCCGTCTACCCAGCTGGCAGGGCAGCTCCTTGCCAAACCTCACTCGAATGATAAACTACCTTCTCGACCTCAATGCAAAAGATACACATCCAGACGACTTTCCATCAGCTTTTGAACTAGCTCTGATGTTCGACCTGAAGTTTCGCTGGGTAGTCAGTATTGGCTATGCACTCCGGAATGATGTCGTCTATCCAGAGAATCTCTCGAGTTTTGGCTCGTGTGAAGCTGAACGTAAATTCAACTGGATTACCAGCAGGTATCAGCGAATGAAAGAGTTGATGAACCAACACATCTTGATCGAAGATCTTTACGGACCCAAGACAACTTGGTTCATCCGGAAAACACTGTCTTACGAGTCGACGATCGTGGGCGGCCCGCGGTGGGCAGCGATTGGAGATGCCACAGGATTCACAAATCCTCTGTACTCGCCTGGTATCAATTGCAACATGGCAACCAGCGTTTTCTTGGCAGAATCAACCATGGACTACCTGAACTCACAGACAATGCAGGCTAGAACAGCGGTGATTGACAAGTATCAGAAGTTCTGCGCATCACGTGTGGAGAACCTGCACCGGATGAACGTGTTCAACTACTTAACGATGCGTTCGCCCCAGACTGGGCCCCTCGGCCCCCTGTGGCAGTATATCTGTGGTACGGGCAATCAACAATGGCGGGAGATGCGTACTTGCACCTTTGAGAATGTGGCAGATGCGGTAACCACATGGGAATGGGGCGCCCAGAGGAGCGAGTACATTGCTTTCGCCAACGATGCCATCGAATTACTTAGAGGCCCACCATCACAGGCCTCTGACGACTTGGCGGATGCTGTTCTGAAGCTTTCCGAGAAGAGGCTGGCCCAGGTAATGTCATCAGGGAAATATAGCGGCCGGTGGGCAGGTCTCTTGAGATGGTACGACGATGAGCTGACATTCTGCCCGGAAAAGACAAAGCGAGATGTGCTAGCTAGGAAGTGCGAGGCTTGTGGTAACTGGCGGATACTGAGAGATGATATTACCAGGTGTGCTACATGTGGCGCAGTGAATATCAATAACAAGATAGTGAGATATAATCCATTAATTAGTTAGATAGCATGCATACAGCAGGTGGAGGGCTGTTCCATTGGATTTGTTCTGAGTTACAAGGTCATCGGCTTCCTTCGATTTTAACAACCAATGCTATATGAGTTTCGAGCGTTTCCTATGCATCTTGATCGTTCTACTCAGATAGGAAGAAATGTTGTCCCCACATCGTATACGGGCATATGTCCTAGGTGATGCCTGAACGAGCCTCCAAGGTTGCCGCAACTTGTTGGCCTGTAAGCGAGCTACAAATGCATCCTCCTGCAGGCAAGCCGATCCCCATTGTCATGTGCAGAAAGAATGAATACTAATCATACCGAAACTTGACCGATTGGTTGACACCTTTTTCGTGAATGACTTATTCTTAACTACCGACAACTCATGCACGCCGTCGGGAGGAGGTCGATATTTTGAATCAGTCTCTGCGTCGATATCCCAAGGACCTTGACCAGCCATGGTTGATAACATCGCAATGAATTCTTCTAACGTAGTGAGAACTCTTGATTCGATAAAACCAGAATTATTTCCTAGTGACACTGAACGTCATGAGGCCATGGAGGCGGCCAGACGGCTCCTGGCTCGTCTTCAAACCCCATTTGAGCATATGTTTTCGCTTACAGGGACAATTCCTTTACATTTTGCTGCATTAGAGGTCTGTCATAACCTCGGTATTTGGAGGAACTGGACCAAGCGGTGCAATGAGACTGGCAATGCCCCTCAGAGTTTTGACACGATCCTCTCAATGGCTGAAGCTCCGGTGGAGCCTAACTTACTACGTGAGTGCAGAAGCCACTGGAAAGGATCCCGTACTTCAAGTAACATGGAGACAGGAAGATTACTGAGGCATCTCTCTGCGTCAAACACTCTCAATGAGACCAACGTGGAAGAGTGGAAGCTGACGCCCTTTACAAGGGTCCTGGGCGACGAGGACACGAATATCGGCAAGGGATTTCTATACGGGTAAGCTGCTTAGCAGTTCCTTGACCATCAGAGATCAACTACCTAGAAGAACGAGGCTCCTCTAACTCTTTGGTAGAACCTTCATGATCTCAGCTGCCACGAACCTTGCACCATTTCTTGCCAAACACAGCTACAAAGAGCCGCTAGACGCAGCTGAATTCGACAATCACACCGATGTCTTTGGCGATGTCTTCTTCAAATACTTACAGGAAAATCCGACAGCCGGTTCAAGGTTCCAAAGCTACATGACTGCTACTCGGGACTACAAAATGGACTGGACTGAAGTCTATGATACGAACAAACTGCTTCACGCTGACGATGGCGGTCTGCTGGAAATGTCGGAGTCCGCCCCGCCATTCTTTGTCGACATTGGTGGCATGCACGGACTCGATACTCTAAGGCTGTTATCGAGACATCCTGAGCTTCCCAATCATATAAAGCTTGTAGTCCAGGATCTTCCCAAGGTGGTGGCCGCTTACTCCGAGCAGCAGCTTGATCCCCAGGGTCGAATCAGCAGGATGGCGTACGATTTCTTCACGCCGCAACCGCTTGTCGGCGCTCGTGCATATTTCTTCCACGCAGTTCCACACGATTGGCCGGACGCAGAGCTATTCAAGATCCTCGAGAATGTCAAGGCCGTCATGGAGAGGGGATACTCCAAGCTGCTAATTTACGAGATGGTGATACCGGCCAAGGGCGCGTCAGCTGTACAGACGACACTGGATTTAGCATTGATGAGCGTTCTATCCGGGCTTGAGAGGACAGAGGAGCAATGGAAGAGTTTGTTGGATGTGGCCGGACTCAGAATTGTCAGTATCTCGCGGCATCCAAGGGCTGCGGAAAGCGTGATCGAGGTTGAGCTCCCGTAGTAGGTGGTTATTTTCATAAAATAGGGATAAAGCGTCCCATACTGCCTATGCACAGTCAAAAGTCCTCATATGCCTACCAGTACCATGGCTCAGCCAAGTAGCAAATCCTTACCATGTAGAGGCAACCAACCGTTGGGTGGGGGAGGAGATCTTCTTTCTCGGAAGACGTGCGAGATTGGAATGGCGACATCAATGCCAAGGAAGCTCGGAAGGTGGATATCGGAACGGGGCGAGGATCCCGTCTGTAAGTGGGTCGTAACAAGAGCGGGAATCGGTTCGCCAAGAATTTCCAGGGAAAAACAAGCCCAGAAGTGGCCGAGTGCAGGATCGGAGTGGATCTCGGTGAGGGAGGCCTGGTAATAAGACGACAAGGCTGGAGGAAGCATTGTCAGGCTAGCAGAAGCACCATAATACCACAGTCAGCCGTCGGGGTGGATCGTGCAAGTGTTCCTGTGTATGTTTATCCCCGTTGATGACCGATCACCGATCACCACGGCCCGGGAGGATGCCCTTCCGCCCACGGGCCAGATCATTCCAGACTGATTGTAGAATAGCTTCTTCAGTGGGGATTGTCAGAGACCTTTCCAGCTGCCCCATTCCGGATTGGTGTCCCGGCTTCCCCTCACGAGCACGTACGGCCCGAGTCATTGCCTTATTCCCCCTTTTATTCCCCTTCCCACGCCTCCCTTCCTCCACCAGACACACCTGCGTCTTCTTTGGTCTGTTACTTTCGGCCAATACTCCCCGTCCTCTTCGTCCTACAGCGTTATTCCCAGTCAAGGTTGAGACTCCGCATGAGCTACAAATTCACTTTGACCAAGCTTTCCATCGACCCGACCCGAAAGCCTAACCTTAGCTGCCGAGACACAACGTGGGCTCCCGGGGCGACCATCCGTCTTCTTATTCCCGGAGAATCATCCCAAAGCTCCGTTCCCGAGTCCACGGTACTGGGGCTGTGAGTGGCTTCCAGGCCAGGCCAGGCTTCGTGCGACCTCTGTGCTCTGTGCTCACCACGCCCTGTAAATGGATCTACCACCTCCACCAATGCGACCCGGCGAACAATCAAAACCCGTACGGTACAACCCAGTGCCAATAGGAGGACCTGACCGACCACCCGTCAATCACTCGCCCAGTCCGGGCATCATTTATGCTCCGTCACCAGGATCCAGAGACGCCTTTCCAAGGCGGAGGGCAAGCTCTGCGAGGACGGGTCCCAACAGTCCCAACATTAAGCGTGAGCCTGGCCAACAAGGCGAATCCGCACGTCCTCCAGCACCTTCTAGTGCGGTCACAGATCGTTCGGAGCGTAGTTCGACTGCTAATCCTGGGGACGATGGGAACAAGAGTGAAGATGCTGACGGCGAGTCTCGAAAGAAGAGGCAAAAGCGAAATAAGCCCACGCTTTCCTGCTTCGAATGTGTTGAGAGGAAGACCAAGGTAGGATTTCCTCTTCTCTTCGAGCCCGCCGCGCTCTCTTGCGTTCCTGACGCTGCATGCCGCCTCTGGCTCTTTTCTTTTGCTCATTTTTTTTCTCAAACGTGCCACCATCTCGCTAGTTGGATTGAGGATGATGCTTTCGTGATTTTTGACCCTGAGCTCGTCCCTTTGATGGTTCTTTGCGTGAGATCAAGCGTCATGGGCCAGGCAATGGCCCAGATAAGAGACGCCCAGAAGTCTACCAAAACAAGTAGTCGCTGTGCCTTCTGGCCTGTCCCAAGGGTTGACTTTTGCTTTTTCCATGGCAACATCAGAAGCTGACATGATAACAGTGTGATCGTGGCCGGCCAAACTGCTTAGCATGCATCAAAAGGCAGACTGTCTGTAAATATGCTCAGGTCGCCAATCTGCTGGAGGAGACATCGCGTGCTTCGGCCAGTGGGCGACGCACAACCAAGCCGCCAAAGAAGAAGCCGGGCCCAAACAATCTTCCAAGAGCCGCTATCCCAAACATTGCAGACCGCGGTGTCTTCTCCAGCAACAACTACTTGTCCCGGGCTGCCGTTGCCCTCTCCACGGGCTTGCTCTCAAATATCCCGTACTCTATGGCGACAGGCTCCAACATCTTCGGCATCGCCAGCGCTCATCCCTTCTCCAATATCTGGACAAATCACTGGCGCATCGACGAGGTAATTGTGATGATGCCCAACCGCGAAACGTGCGATGTCTTTGTAACTCTCTACTTTGATTGCGTGGATCCAGTCTACCCAATGCTTCACCGCCAGAGCTTCTGGGACGAGTACGAGCACTTTTGGTCCCTCTCGATCGAAGCACGCTGTGCCTTCGACCCAGCGTTTGTGGCGCTCCTCTTTGTCATCTATGGGATCGCCACGCAGTTTCAGGTCACCATCGACACCGAACTGGCGAGCAGCAAGCACCACACCGCCGAAACATACGCCTCCGCCGCGAACCAGGCTCTTCGCCTGGCCTCGTATCTGTCCATCGCCTCCATCCGCTCGATCCAGACCATGGTGCTCATGGTCTACTTCCTCATCAACGACAACCACGCGTCCGATGGCTGGGCCTTTGCTGGTATCCTGATGCGCCAGGCATACGCCATGGGCTTGCATCGTGACCCCAATGTCGCCAAGCCCGAGGCGACAGCCTTTGAGAAGAATGAGCGCCGCAAGCTCTGGCAGGCCGTGCTGCTGCAGGACACATTCCTCACAGTGCTTCTCAGCCTGCCGCCCAATGCGACGCACACCGACGTCAACGTCGACGACCTCTTTGACGAGCCTGCCGAGGTCTACTCCACGTACAACGGCACCCTATCGCACAACTCCACCGACACGGCTTATATCCGCGGCTCCTGGACGCTGGCGAATCTCGTCCAAGAGTCAATCTGCTCACCGCGCTGCCTCGACATGCCCATCTGCTCGACGCCGCGCCACAAGACCAAGCTAGTCGCAGAATTTCGCACCGTCTACCGCTCGTTTCCGGATATCTTCCGCTCCTGGGACACCGAGTCGCTTACGGCGCTCGCGCAGCGAGACAGTCGTGTCGTGCGACAAACGTTGTTTTTGACGAGCAATTATTTCCATAACTTGATGCTGGTGCATGCGAGCGAGAGTCCCGAGGTACCGGTGAATGTGCGCGGGACGCTCGAAGCGGCTCATGAAGCGATCAACGCGTTCTTCATGTTGTTTACCCTGTTTGAGCAGGAGGCGAGGACATGGTGGGTATTTAGCCACCGGGCATTCCTAGAGGCGCTGTGTATTGGGTCTGTGTTGCGGGAGACCGCAAATGAGGAGGATGGCGCAGAGATGTTGGCGAAAGACCCGCTTTTTGTAAGGGGACGGACAGATATTGGTAACTTTTGTCCCAGCTTCCCAGTCTCTATCAATCTTGATGAAAGAATGCCTGCTAACCACTGGACATCCAGCTCGCATGGTACAGATCATGAACAACATGGGAGCCTGTGACAATGTGGCACAGACACGGGCAGAAGTGCTGAGGGAGTTCTTGTGATGTGGTGCATATCTAGAGCAACATCTCATAGCAACAAGGGAGGGCATAAGGAGCACTTCTAGAGGAGGCTTGACCTTTCACTGTCCCAATGCAGTGGATCTATGAATATCGCATAGCATGTTACAACTTGATGAATACTCAGTGGGTACCCGGGCGCTTCAGGAGCGGGATTCAACTTCAAATAGATGTGTACTACACGTTACAACCACATGGGCATATTGGGACATGTTCGTAGTTCTCAACCTGCCAATAGCTTCTATGAGTGTCTACTTGGACCTTACAGGTTCACCTAGTGAATGGGTATGAGAATGGTACTGGTGTCCCCAGCCAACTACTCCTTTGGATGTTCTATAGCTTGGGGTTCTCTGCACTGATCCGGGCATGTACCTGACTTTAAACTCGCGAGAATCTTCTCATAAACCACGAAAGACCTAGTGGTGCACTGCACGCTCAAAAAATGTGACATTATAATGTCACTTACCTTAAAGCCTGTCTGCCAATAGTGGTTCCGTGGTATTCCGTCCGATACATACTCGCACCGGGTTGATCCCTTTGACTTTTCAAAGTCAACTTACTGTCCCATAGTATCCCCGACGTCACCCAGAACTCAAAAAGGACAAGGCCTCAGCGCGTATTTCACCGATATACCGCATGATTCCTTAAGCGCCCTGGGCATTACGCCCCTCGTATAAGCTCCCCAATCGAGTCAGCCCTTCTCTCAAGAAACGAGGGCTTGACCATGCACACACAACTCCTTGTCATTTTTAAGTGTGCATACCTGATGCACAGATCCTGCTTCCCGAGAAATACATTAATCGAGTCGTGTTCAGAAAACGGGTGGTGTTTCTCTATGCACGCAACTACATGTCAGGCAGGTGCGGTGTTTTACATTGTACCGGCCGAACGAGACGTCAACACTCCTTCGCAGCTGTCGATGTTGGAATTACGTGCTAGATTCACTCCGAAACTATAGTCGATTTAGATCAGTTTCAGAGAGCCTGTCAGAGCCTGAGTCTCTCGTTCAGAGGCTGCTGGGATATTTACTATTCAAGACTGAACACTCCTTGGAAAATGGTCATGCTGTGCGATCCTAGAGAGAGCTACTGTGATCGCACTCGGAATCGTGAAATGTCAGCACAGCTTCCTCACTCGGAATAGATCTCCCATAGTCGCAATAAGCAGCTGTAACAGTACAGTTGACAGACTGGATATAAGTCATGAACAAGGAGCGACTAGGCGGTCGAGGTCGTGGGAAAAATAGCAGTGGTGCATCCCATAACCGGCGGCTAACCCGGCGGCTGTATTTGCTCGCATAGACGCCGCTGGCATCGCGATGCACACACCTAGCTAGCAGGCTAGGTCCGCAGCCCTATGGAGGGGCTCCCGGGGGGTCAGGGTCCCAAAGCAGGAAATGGACACAAGCCAGGATGAATGGGATTGCGCACCGCAAGACTCCACTGTTGCCCATGGGGAAGGAAATGTTCCATCAATCACAGCCGGGTATCTGCGCGGGGCCACGACGGCTGCTCCCGATAGCATCGAACCACTGCCTCGGGATACGCAAGATGGGGCATGTTTCTCCTGCTGGACAGAGAGGTTCATGGGCAAAACAGCCCGGCCATGTACCACACTGTGCTAAACTCTGACAGACCGGAAGGATTGACACTTGCCTAGGAGGACCACCTTACGGCGGTGAGGGTGTGACGAACACATGCGTTGAGTAGGATCGTCCATCTCAGGCAGACTCACTAGAGCAATACTCGTCGGCCGCTACCGAGACAGTCCGACGAGATGGTGTTGAGCTCCTGGGTACGGATGGCAAGTACCACAAGTACTTACTGTATCGACAGGCTAGCTTTTAACACGCTCTCACTGGCAGCACTTGATAAAATGCAGTAGATCGAGCACCCTGCGACCGAATGGCCGATGAACATACATTCTCACTGTTTTAATAGCCTGCAGACCGGAACACGAGAGAGCATCTGTGTTGGAGACCCGGCAACCTAAAGGGGCAATCCGAGAAGGTGGGATGTGGTATATACGGCACAGAACTACTACACCACCCACGAGAGCACGGCTTATAATCCCCCGGCCTGCATTGCTCAATTTGGGAGATCTTTGGAATCAGACAAGGGGAGCTGCGAAAGCAGCCTGGCAGCATGCCCGAACCCCCCATTTCGAGACGGGGCAATAGAGCGTTGTAACCTCAACCAAACGCCCCCAGCGCCTTGCTACTTCCAATTGTGCTGTGTACAGAACATATTTCGATACGAGGACGGCAGCAGCCACTAGTCCGCTATCCGTGATCATCCCCTCCCCAGCATCGAAACAAGGCGATCGCTTCGGGGAAGCAGACCCAGCACTCCCCGTTGCGGGAGGGTGGTATGCTCGCCGGCGACCTACGGCCAGACTTCTTGATCGGGGCGTCGGAGCCGGGTCGTAGAACCGTGGCTGGGAAAGTCCGCCAGCACCCCAGGTATTCGTTGCTGAGTGCTCAACGTTGCGTTTCTTATCGTTCGTGGGACAGCTCACCGGAGGCCCGCACTCCGTGGCCAAATTCACTAGAAGCGAGCTGAAGGATCAAGCCACGGACCAAACTGTTCGCCTCCAGACCGTGGAGGGGTATACAGTAGATTAGGAGCAACAAGAGCTACGTCTCGGACAGCCCCGGCGGCATAGCAAAGCTGTAGAACCCAAAGCGTGGGAGAGAGGTGCGGAACGATGCGGGAGTACGGCGTACTATGGCAGTCGAGCAACTTTTGGTATACACAGATGCAGAAGTGGATCTGACGCGGAGAAATGACGACGAGGATGCCCCACTCCGTATGGTAACCATTGCAGCCATTGCAGCTGTAGCTGTAGCACTTGCATTTCAAGGTAGCTCCAGAACAGGGGCCCCAGACACTTACCCCGTGGGGACAGCCCGTGGGGGCTGACGCAAATGGCAAATCTGTGCCAGTCGTCGTATATTTGAATCAAGATCAGCATAGCCCAGACGAAGTGAAAGGAGGATTTCCTTATCACACCGCAGCCCTGCATCGTCAAAGATTGCGAGTCTGAATGCCTGTCCTCTTGCCGGACAACAGTGCAAGACCTTTAGATCATGTCCTGGGGCGCGTCGTGACCTTGGTTCCGCAGAGCTAAGACAGTAGCTTCTCGTCAACGAGGCATCAAATTTCCTCGACATCGGCTTGCAGGTCGCCGATCGACACCATCCTTTTCAGCAGCTCCTAGTGTTTTCCAGCCACACCGCCAGAATATGCGTCAACCCCCTCCCCCCCACGCGAACATATGTATAGTACTTATCGGACTAGATAATAATAAGGTTCTAACGCGGCCCTGAACCAGATTTGACGTGGCCGTGGATGAACGTCCACCCACATGTCCTCCGCCAGTATGCGGCCTTTGACAGAGTCACAGCGCGCTCAACCTCAAGTTACCTACCTGAAACTACCAGGGAAAATCGCTGGTTCGGATCCTCCCCCGAGAGGCTACGAAAAGTCAACAAAAGAAATTCTAGACATTCGGTCGCTCACGACGCAATGACCTTTTGTAGTGTTTCAACGCCCCCAAGGGTCATGTTTGAAGTCTGCGAAACGCGCAGTGTCTTGCCTCGGCTCGATATCCCGCGGTTATGATTTACGTGAGAGAGAGAGGGAGAGGCTTGTTTGTGACTTCGGAAAGGAAAACCTTGAGTCTCGTTAGCGGGTCTAGCCGGACATAAAGTACGTCGTTGCATGACCACAGTACTAGATAAATTGCATCATTTCAGCTTTGCTCTTAGAGGTCGCCGAGGCATGAAATAGCAGAACTTTGCGTATCCCGAGGCCAAGCTGGACAGGAAAAACACAACTAAAGGGATCCGGGCCAGTGCTGTGGTGCCCGTCAAAACCCCACGGAAGCGATCTCCCATCAGCGTGGATGATCCTGGGCCTTCAGGCACGACCCTGTGATGCGTCACCTACACCACCGTTTCTTCTGGTCTGCCCAGGCTCAGCTACTGCGCTACTATTCGATAGATTCTGGCGGTCCAAACTCCGTACAGTATGAGTTGTTTGACTGGTTTGACTGGCAAGACTGTACCGTCATTCTCTGCTTGTACAGCCTGATCAGCCTGTTGCAAGCGGTGAGTATGTTGAAATAACGTAAGAGAGGGCACCCTGGAAATGTTAAAACGTCGTACTTGTCAACTACGTTGACCCTCCGGGTGCCTTCGTGGCTCATAGTCAGACTCCGGGCTAAGAAAAAAGCTCGGAAGAACAGCCGCAGCATCCGCCGGATACAAGACTGCTCGACAAAGAAGTGATAAAAAAAAGGGAAAAAAACACTAGTGCCTGTCATCGTCAACGCGATTTGGCTGGTCCGGAAAAGGACTAGGTGACGAAAGGCTGATCCGTGACCTTGACAAGTGACAGCGCTTCCTGACCAACCGTCTCACTGTATCCTGCGCCCAACAGCCGGCCTCTACACCCTCGCGGGCCTCGTGGGGGTGGCCGAGCTCCCTTCGTGTCCCAAATAGGATCCAGCGGGTAGGGCTGTGTCAGCCGGTGTCTTGAAAGCTGGTGAGACGTGGCCTCTTCTAGCCGCAGATTGGCTGTGTTGGCAGATGAAAAAGGAGAAAAAAACCGCGCCTACTTATTTCCTTTTCATCCCACGGGAATTACGTAGGCGTGGAATGCGTAAGACCAGCGCGACCTGGTTACCCCAGATTGGCGGGCCTTCTCCCCGCAAAAGAACACCCCTGATGGGCCTGCGGTTGGCACGCTCTGGCAAAACTCTAAACCGGCTTGGCTCTCTTGCCTCCGCCCTCGGTCTCGCGGGACGAATGGCTGCGCGAGTGTCGAATATGTCATTCGCAGCGCCAGCGCGATGTGAGGATTTGCTGTGCTCCGCATGGCTACTGAGGGCTGGAGCTGTAAAACTTTTCACTTGCGTTCTCTAAGGCACAAAATATGTACAGTACGTACAGTACCATACCCACGATCCCCACAAAGTGCCATCAACCCAACAGTAGTTCGGCTGGTCTGCACCCCAGCCTGGGCAACCGAAGAAAACAGGGCGCTGTCAGGCTGTCAGGCTGTCAGGCTGAGCCATCGTCGCCGAACTTGGCCTTTTCTAGGTCTAGTCATTCACGTGCCCGGTCTGGTAATACCATCAGGTACGCCCTCGTGATAAGACACAAAACCTGCCGCATCAAGGAATTTGAGCTGCACGTGGGTGGTAATGGTGGTGGCGTTTAAATACGTCAGAATGTGCTGCCCTGAGTCGTGTCTAAGCAAGCTTTCCTGTTGAGGAAGCTGGAACAAGCCGAAAGACACCAACGTCCTGAACGGTGGATATTCGTTTCGCGGTGGAAATTTCGGGAAACCCAAATTGGGGCACGTCACTTTCGCTTGGCCAGAAAGAAGAAACAGTTTGTAATGATGTGAGATTTTCCCCCGCTGCCGGCAACTGAAGCCATCGCGCTGTTACCCCGTGACTGCCCATAGTCGTACTCCGTCTGCCATTTTTGGCCCCCCCTATAACATATCCGCATGTCCACCTGTATCATGTATCCTGTCTATGTGATATCTTCCGAACCGAAAACACAAAAGAAAACACAATAGTAGTCTAAAAAAAAGCAAAAGTGAATTCAATGGTCGAATCTACAGAAAGATCGACCGAATTCATGGGATTTCCCATCAACAACAGAAGGAGGTGCTGCCTGTCTATCCGCCAGGGAAATTGAGAAGTCTATTCGGTTCGATTATCGTAAAATCTGGCTGGAACCGTCATCCTGAACGCCTTGCAATTTGATCCCGTCTATAAGCCCGGTCGTCATTCGTATTCCATCTGCTTGTTTGTTGCCTTGATTGTTTGAATTCAGGACAATCTTCACCTAAGAGCGGTCCATGAGATCTCCCCCAGCAACACTGTTTGACGAAGAACTTCGGCCACTGGCGTTGAGCCCGTCCGGAGAGAGTAGGTCCTGCACGGCCACCTTTGGAACCTGAGGCACGGGAAGTTTCCTTTGGGATCCGTCAGGTCTGCTCATGATATCCGACAAAGACATACCCGGTTTGGAAGGGTTGGCGGTAGTCGGTACAGGACTGGGGAATTGTGCCTCAGGACAGGGCTCGAGAGGAGTTAGAGCCGGAGTCGTGTGCCCCAGCGACAATTGCCGGAATGGAGGAAGCTCATAGGTAGCCTGGTAAGAGGGTCGGAGACGCGGAGAGTGAGCGGGTGTGGCGAGTGGAGTATGATCGGGCGTGGGCGACAGAGAGTCGTGAGAAAAGGTTGGCGATGAGGGAGCCGTCGAGTTGGGCGAGTTGGGCCTTGATCTCTTTGCGTGCCTGTACGTGTGCGAATAATGGTCGTCGTGATGCTCATCCTGGGAGCTCGCTCTTGACATGTGGTAGGCAGCGAGCGACGGCAGGTTACCACGGGACGAATGGGCGCTGTTGGAGTAGTAGGGATGGAATCTTGACGAGTGGTGGCTTGAGGTTGCAGGCGACGAGTTGTCGCGCTCTACCTGATTCACAGCCTTTGCAAGCATGGATATGTCCATCGGTCCACCCTGGGGATTGGCGGGAAGACCGCGGGGGAAGGGTGGGAAGCCGTGGTTTGCCGGTAGGACGAACTGAGAGTACGAGTGTGGCGGCGACACGTTCGGCGATCCAATGGAGGATTGAGGAGCAGAACGAATGTTCTTGGGCGCAGGAGGCGGCATCATGTCGCCATGTTGCACGCCACCAGGCATCATCTGGTGGAGTTGCTGGCCCTTGTTTCCACGTCTCGAGTTCGGGTTGCTGTGTATCCTCGAGTGCCTGGTGAGCTCGTCTGAGCGTGAAAACTTCTTACTGCAGCCTGGGAAGTTACACGCATGAGGCTTCTCCCCGGTGTGAGTCCTGATGTGCCTCGTCTGGTGCTCGAGGCGGTGGAAGGCCTTGTCGCAAAGCGGACATTTGTAGGGCCGGGGAAGCTCGTTGCCCATATCCGAGGGCTGGCCGGTAGGCAGAGGGCCGTTGGGGCGTAGGGCAGAGACAGAAGCCATTTCACCAACGGGCTCGTTGGTGTTTTGGGTTGGAGACTGCGACTGGCTGGTGCTACCGCTGCCAGTGTCGTGGTCTTGGGCGGGGGACTCGGGATTCAGTAGATTTGAAAAATCCACTGCTGACTGTGACCGTTGCATGGGCCGTTCTTTCGTCTGGGCAACCCAGGTTGAGCTCGATTCCGAGTTCCCAAAAAGAATTCTCCCGCAAGAGGAAGAAATTGGGGACCTAGGGCTGCAACTTGTGGCAGCAAATCGATCGTCGTGTTCGAGAGTGGTAGCCTTGGGGATAGATAGGTTGCCGGGGCCGTTATCCGCGAGGTTGCGTAGCGCTGCGTCGTGGAAGAGCGTAGGACCGAGCAATGTCCCAAACAACAGAATCTTCGTCTTGGTTTTGATGGCAGACTAGAGGCTGATGGCTAAGGCCGGCGGAACAGAATGGGTTTGGTGGTGACGGGGTGTGAATCTGGGGAAGTGGAAGTCGTCATAAGCTTTTGGGAAAGACGCAGGAGTAGTCTGCGCGGGTGGGAAGAGGGAGCCGAGATCTTTTTAAACCAGCAAGCGCCTTTTTCCCCCGTCCCTGCCCTGTCCGCTCTCCCACCTTCAGGCCGGTCAGATTTCAGTCGCAGCGCTGAGAGCACGTAATAGATGGGGGTACAAGGTGCGGCAGCCGGCACTGGGGGCGCTGAGATGTACCGATATACTGCCGTACCTAGGTACCACAGTACATTGAAGCCGAGAATCTGGAGTATCCGCACCAGCCCACCTGGCCCCACATAAAAATCATCTTGGTGGGGGACCCCTGACATCCTGGCAGACCTCCTTGCTCCATGTCCCAGTAGCGCTGGGTGGGCAGGAGGTGGGGTATGTCTAAAATGCAGCTATCGACCGACACTCTTGCACGGAAGGGAAGTGTCCCACCACCCCCCCCCTTCAACCCATCCAACCCTCCATTAGGAAACGCAAATCCATCCAGACGTTGGCATAGGCTGAATAGCAGAGTGAATCATCACATCAGATTGTCGACTCATCACACGCCTACCAACGATATCGACAGCTCAAGTACGACACGCATCTCTCATCCGTCTCAGCCCACGGCAGAAGAGGTCATGCATGCATGGAGTTTGGGCTAATCTGCCCATACGCAGTAGTCTTTCGCCCAGTCATGCATACGAGTACCGGCCCTACACCGGAGGTTTCCTTTTGCCAGTACTTTGTATAGACTGGGAGGTGATCCACGGCGCTGATGATGAAATGGGTACTCTCATGATCGTACATCCATTCCATAGATCCAGCTGCACAATATATATACAAGTACTTCATGCAAGTACCCGGAAAACCCACCTTGGGTCCTGTACAGCAGCATCTGGGCCTTTCCCATCGCCTTGTTTCTTCCATCGGCTCATGGTCACCCCAGAATTACGACAAATCTGGGGTTGCAATCTCTTACCCCGTGGAGAACGACCCTGGGAACTTGAGACCCCAGAAAGCGAAAGAGGTCATTCCGGCCCTCGGACGCTGATCAATGACATCGGAAGACCATTCTTCCACAAGGTACTGGGCTCTGGTTTCATGTACACTGGAACATTCTTTGAAGTCTGGAGGGCCAAGCAAGGCGAGCCTGCTTGGTGAGCCTGCCTGGCTACCCAGCGCTACGATTCCGTAGGTCGCCAGCGCCCTCTTGCTAGCCTCACATCGACAGGCGTGGCTATACAGTGCTCAACCCGTGCTTATCGTCAGCTGTCGCCCTGGGGTGATGTGGGTGCATCGATGTGGCTGAGGAACAGCTGGGATGACTGGGCGCTGACTGCTCTTATGCCGCCCATGTCTCACTTCGCACAAGCTCTGCCCCCTATTTTAGGTAGCTCCGGGCGGCTGGTGTGAGAGTCGCGGGATCTTGTGCCACACTTGGGCTTTCATTTTATCCGGCCATCGTAGATGGCCGCAACCCTTTGACGAGATTGCACGATAACGATCTCGACTGGGTATTTTGGGGGCTTGGCTTTTGCCAGCCGACGGTTAGATAGGCATGTGCATGAGGAAAAAAGAGAGGCTTTCGGATCATTGCATAAGGTAAATTTTGGCTCTTTACACACGCCCAGCCAATGCTTTCACCTTCCCACATTCTACTATGGTAGCCCGATATAGACTCGCCAGACCAACCAGTTTACTGTCAGGTAACTTGAAGGTTTACGCAGATCTTTGATTCTTCCGTGGGGGGCTCCCCGAGTGAGGGACCAAACCGGGAAGCAAGGAGCAATCGATTTTACCCCAGATTGGGGACGCAGTAGCGGCTGCCACCTTTTTCCCCAGGTTCTCAAGGATCTGTTCAAGATTGTACATAGGACTGTATATTGGCTTTCTCTTTCCCGATCGTCACAGACAAGTCTGATTCGTGCGGATTGGAGACGAGTCGAACGGATCAGCTATTGAATTGACCCAAGTCTGGTCCGGCGGCACTATGGTAGTCCAAGACAAGGGACCAGGTGAGTGAAACCCTGGGGTAAACGTGGGGAATCGAAGCGTTTCTCCGGGAAATTCTCGTGGAAGGGGTACGGAAGTATACTTTGAAAGATAAGAACTTACTGCCTGAGGGGGCTTAGTTGCGTGACCATACCAAGCTGCAAGGGGATAGTCCAGCGGCGCAGCCTCGCTGAAATTTCGGTCAGGCCAGTCTCATAGCCTCGCTGAAATTCTAACATTTGAATTAATCCCTTGCCAGGACTTTGAGTCTCCAAACCCCATCTCGGCTAATCACTATTTCTGGCTTTGAAATATTTCTGCATCACGCTTGCTACGGCTCTTGAATCCGGAGTCTGGGGACTACCAAGGCGCCAGTTGCCTAGAGCTACTTGGAGCGTGACGCGACCAAGACCTTTCTGCATGATTTGAAGCGGTTTCTAAATCCCTCCTGCTTACGCCCAAGACCGGAACCGGTTTGTGCAATCCTGAAATCAAACAAAGCAACTGACGAAGGTGTGTCGGTCTGGCCCCAGGCCGGAGGGAGATGTCGTCACTATGGACCAAGCCCAAAAACTTCTCCCGGAGATGCGGGCGAAAAGCACATGCCAAAGTCTATTTGAAAGTATTGGACACAACTCAACTTTATTGCACTGCAAACGGGAACTCTAGATGCCTACTACACCACCATGCATTAGTATGGTCGGGTTCCAGACTGCTGTTGGGCAGATAGGGTCAAATGTGATGATGATGTGGCAGAAGGACAAGACGCTGACATGTGAAGAAACGGCACACCCCATCAAATCGATTTCCCCACGGGCTTGCGCTATTCATCTTGCGGGGAGCTGATCCTAGGGCTGGCCTGCAGCTTGTCATTTTGAAACTGCACACCCTCAACCCGGGCAACCAAAATCCGGTACTGCCTGATACGGCATGGCCGAGGCGCCATGCTTGAGAAACTCGTCCATAGATTTTTTTGTTTAGCATCGCCCTCGATTGTGCCTATCTTGAATGATCGTTTCCGTCGAAGTCGCGAGTCAGAGCATGCAATGGTCTCACAAAGACCCGTTCTTAGCCCATGGCATCCCCTCTCTTGCTTTGTGAGGGAACCATGGTCTCGGCGAGTATCCCGGCGTAATTCGCGATACGGGCTCAAATATCACGCACCGTTCGCAGGGACACAAATTTGCCGGTCTCGGGGCCCTGGCGATTGTTCAACAGGGTCCCCTTATAGAATAACTGGCGCGCGGCATGGCATGAAGACGGGTCAAACAAAAAAAAAAGAGGCAGATCGCCGGACAGTATCCGGGCCAAAGGAAGCATTTTTCTTAGTTTGTCACTGTTGATTTCCACTGTGCTTTGCTTTCTCCCACGATCAGACCATGAGCCGCGACCAAGCCTTTGCCCAGCTCGGCCAAAAGAGAAAGAAATCGCAGGTTTCCCCAGTTTGCGACTTCAGGCGGGGGCTCCACAACCCCTTGGGCTTGGGTCTGGCCAACGATCGTTAAAGCACGTGGGGGCTTTTTTTGCTTCGATTTTATCATCACTCGGCCTTTCCCCAGTTCTCTCGCCCCAAAACTCGCGGTCCGAAGCTTGGCCGAATTTTGGGGGCCAAACTGATCAGTGGTGGCCAGACGTCCACTTAGGATCCTCTTTCGCCTGATTTTCTTCTTGTCACTGTGACGATTATTTTTTACCGGGAAATGGAGTGAGACAAGCGCGCCACTGGTAGGTATGTTGAAAGAAAATTCCCAACCGCCAACCTCAGGTAGGCGCTTGCAGAAATGCTGCGGATATCCCGCAAACCGGGCAGCCCCGGCTCTTATTGTACCAATGCACAAGTACGCTAGAAATTATGCGCAGCCCGATCCTCTGTCTGCCAGTCATTGCTGGCAGACAGCGTCGGATTTGTCTGGCTGTGTGAGAACTTGTACAGCAAGGCACGCTTGGACCTTCCCAGATAGGGCGCCCCTCCCTTAACACGTTCCAGCCTCATGAAGATCACGACCTGTTTCCTGGAGGAGAAGGCTGACTCGATGTTGTTGACATGCAAGTGAGGTCAGGGCTGGGGTTACGCATGAACAGACAAGTTTTGTTGATTCATCCGTCTTCCCCGTAATTTTTCACAAACGGGCCGTGGGTCGGAACTTGGGCGAAACAAGGCCGTGGGCCAGAACAGGTCGACGATGCGTTTCCGGGGGACTTTTCCGGCTTGGGCGGGTGTGAATTCGAAGACCGCTACATACACACGACACAGTAGTACGGATTACTCAGTGGGCATCTCAAACAGATTTTCAGGGTCGATGCGCTACTGACATGTCATTCTGGACAAGGCCGGGTGCTGCCCTTTGACCGTAATGATTCGCCCGCATGGAGCTTACGTCCTGCAAGAGGATCCGGCCCCAGGGGCATCCGCATCTCGCCCCTGCACCAGCACCCTCGGATTATTTCCGACGTTCGATTATCTATGTATCTTTGGCTGGCTTCTTTGGGCCGAAAAGGAGGATCACCTCGAAGTGCCTGACTGCTGGCTCATTAGTATCCATCCAGCGCCCTGCGTGTCTCTAGCCCGCTAGAATGAAGAACGCCAGCAGACAATGTTGTTCGGCACCGAAGAGATCGGGATTACGGGCAGTGGCATGGCCTGATCGAAAGACGATGGATGAGGTTTGTTTGTGACCCCAGATTCTGTCTAGGGTTGATCCTCAGGGGACCCGTCTTGCGGGGTGTGGTGCAATGTTACATTTACAGACTGGGGTGCAAAATCGTACCTGATTCGATATATACTACTACTACTACTTATACTTGTGTAGCTAGTACGTATAGTATCCCAAGATGGAGGCATTTGGCGTCGCAGCCTCGTCTCTTCCTGACTGGTCCAAACGAAACCCTCGTATAGAAATTGCGATTTTCAAACACATTTCCGCCTCGGCAAACTCATTCTTGGCACCCCAAGGCCCATCAGACTGACTGACTGACTGACAGTGGCAGTTGAACATGATAAAGAGGCTATGTTGTTCACCTGGTATATCCCATGTCTTGGAGGTGACCTGGTGTATCCAGTGAATGAAGTGTACAACCCCCACGTTTTCTCCGGCTAATCTCGCAGCCGCTCGCTATCTAACAAGGGCCGCGTCTCCCCGAGGGCGAGGGCACAATACGAGCTGCTCATTAAATAGTACATTTGTAGTGATTTCGCAAGCGATGAAGTTGTGGCACCTGCAGAATGCCATGTCCTGTCGGGCAAAGGCTTCCACCATCCGAAGAACACCGGCTGTTCTTCGCTCGAGATGTGGCTCAACCCGGGCGCTCGCAAGCAACCTTTTGCAGAAAAATTAGGTAGATACCCATGCACAAGCAATTGGTGACCAGATGAGAGATATATTAATTGAAGATGCATATGCGTGCCTCATCCTGGCTCTTAGTATTGACAATGGTGTATTTAACGGTGTAAATACCCCTGGACGGTGCTCAGTGTGGCTGATATACACGCGGGCGGACGCGACTTCCCCCAACGCGTCGGGTCTCCAAAGTTGCCTACTTTGAACTCAACCTCGCATATCAGCATCCTAACAAAAGCACAACCCGACGACTTACGTGCGTCTGGCCCTTGCAGATCCCTTGCTGGACCCATGGACTACTACACAAGACATGGGCACGATGTTTGCAGCTTCGATTTACCATCGACCCGTGAGTCGTGATGTCCTCCGACTCCAATTCCTCGGGATTAACACCATAGTAGACAGACTCCCAACGGTATCGGCCGCTCAGGCCCTGGAGGGGCTAAATGGTGATTCTCCGACATACGTGTCGACCGGTCTACCTGGTCTGGACCGGGCCTTGACATGGCGTACGTCGAGTGCGTCAGACGAGAAAGGCGGCCTATCAAAAGGCCAGGTCACTGAAATCTGGGGACCGCCGGGTGTGGGAAAGACAGCTATTGGCGTCCAGGCTGCCGTGAATGCGCTACGTGATGGGCAAGGCGTCTTCTGGGTTGATTGTCTCCATCCTGTCTGTCACGAGCGATTCACGGATCTCTATAACGCCACACAGCTGAAGGATGCCGACAGTACATCCAAACACCTTGACAACCTCACCCACTTCTCTTGCCCAACTTTGACTCACTTTATCGCTCTTCTCTGCAGACCGACTCTGTCGTCTGTGCCCTCGGGCACTGCACTCATTGTCATTGACTCCTTGTCCGCCCTAATAAATCATGCATTTCCAAGGATACCCGCTCAGAAAGGGGCTGCCAACAACGGTAACAAAGGTGCGTCTGATCGCATAGTGCCGCAAGCTCCTGGCTGATGGGTACAGGTCCATCGCCATCTTCACGACGAATACAGGTCCTTCAGTACATCATTGGCGCCCTGCAGAAGCTTGCCGCGACTCGTGACGCTGCAGTAGTTCTTCTCTCCCAATGTGCTACTCGAATGCAGGCTGAGAGGGGGGCCACTCTCACACCTGCGGTCAACGCCAACGTCTGGGAACAGGGAGTGACCACGAGGGTTGCACTTTACAGAGACTGGGTGTGGACGAATGGTTGTACATTGGGTGCCCGTCTTGCAACAGTCCAAAAGGTCGATGGCAACATGTTTGCAGAGGCGTTAGACAATGCCGTTGCTTTCGAGGTCGAGTCGGTAGGTCGCGTCACCCCAGCTACTGCAGATGTGTGTATTCTGACGCACTGTAGACCGGCCTGGTCCCGGTAAACTATGATAGAGTCCAGCCAGCAGGTGCCACGTCTTGGACACCAGCTCAGAAACGTAAGCTTGACGATACGGGTCTCGAGGTGCCTGACAGCGAGGATGAATACGGGTGGGGAGAGCAAGACAATAGCGCACTACCTGGGCAACCGCCACAGTGGCAAGGCAGTGAAGACATCATCCTGGGAACCCATCCCGACACGGACGACGAGGATGAATTCAAAGATGTCGACGACGAGGATCCAGAGCCCGAAAGGGAGTCTGGCCAGAACTGAGCCGCACAGCCAATTCATGTGTAGCTGAACTTGACAAGGATGTAAAGGATGGAACAATAGCATTGTTCTCAATTCCTGCAACCACCGTGCTGGGCGGACAGCTTCCTGCGCTATGGTCAGCCCTATCGGCATGACAGGTGCCCGGGCCTATTTCGTGGATGGTCCAATACCGAACTCGGACGTTCCCGCTTTTCTCGCAGAAACCTTCGGCGCTTGGTGGTCAATCTTCGGTGACTTCCGCTGAACTCTCGACGGGGCTTGTTAGAGTCTCGATTTGATGAATGGTATCTTCCAGGTTCTTGCGGGTCACTGCTGTCATCAAGCTAGGCTCTAGAGCTGCTGGTGCTTGCGAGGCTGATGAATCAATGACTTGCAGAGCAATACAAACAAACATCAACCACAGCATATCCAGATCTAATTACCCTGCCGTCACCCAGGAGCGGCCTGCGTTCTTGGGCGTGCATACAGGCTGCATTCTCCGTTTTTCTTTTGATCAGGTCTCCAGATTCACGCCCTGGAGAAAATGCACCGGAGTAAATGGGGCGGAGACACAATGACCCGCTAACAAATCGTGGTGACAAAGCAATTGCAGCCTCATCTTGGACTGTGAACCTGGGGAGCGGAGGGTCCGTACAAATGGGATACCCCAGCCACGGTGCCAATTCGGTGCTTCGGATGGGGCCCCTCATGACAGCCTCGGCAATAGCCCGAAGATCGCGGGCGTACGGCTGTTGATACGTAGACACTGGACGTGCGGTCAAACAATCATGGTTCAAGTGTCTTGAATATTTTGTTCCCGCAATAGCGATGCGGTTTTTTTTACTGCGCTCTGCTGTGCACATGTCCTAAGACATCAGGGCAAGTGAAGAGGACCAGACTACCATCTGATAATTAATCAATCTGGCACCACTTTACCCTCCTAATGGCATGTTCCCGGGCAGATGCGCGGATCTACCCGGCGTAAGTTCCATTGGTGGTCATGATCAGCGACACCACCGCTGTCGCCAGTCAACCTTGCTGGTAAAGTTCTATTGCATATACTACTACGTACATACACAGAGGATAATACCGTCCCGCCCTTGTGCAAATGATCTACCCTCGGTCTCACCCGGGTAAAATATGCCGGCACTCGTAAGCTCCACTTATCATCACATCTCAAGTTCGAGAAGCACCGGATTGCCTGGATGGGAACACGAAAAGCTTGTCTCAACCTTTGATGTACTTGCAGATGGCATGCACCTAATGTCTCTCTCCCGCACCCGCACCTCCAACTTCTTTCCGAGGTCGATCGACTGCACCTATCGACCCGCACACATGGAGACCCCAGAACGACCCAATGGGCCTTCAGGGCTGGCCAATTCCCCTCTCTGATAGCTTGTCTGTCCATGCAAACTTGCGAGCTTGTTCCTGAGCATGTGAAAATGGGACCCTCGATGTGCCAGCTC
The DNA here is from genome assembly GCA_027946555.1 of Gnomoniopsis sp. IMI 355080. Classification (NCBI taxonomy): domain Eukaryota; kingdom Fungi; phylum Ascomycota; class Sordariomycetes; order Diaporthales; family Gnomoniaceae; genus Gnomoniopsis; species Gnomoniopsis sp. IMI 355080. Next base: position 7,516 of record JAPEVC010000281.1, on the reverse strand, counting down.
AGCGTTCAGAGAAGTCTTCGTATGGCGATGTATTCCGCAGGGCGGCTATCAGACGCCAATTCTCTATGACATTCCAGCGTTTCTAAGTTGGGGTGCTCTGGACTTTTTGCTTGTCCGAGAGAGGTAAAAAAAAAAAAAAGATCTCGCAGGATTGATCATTGCATGTTGCTGCAGCAGTACCGTCGCAGAGCCTCCTTCGGCACGTGGGGTGATATCGGCCGTAGTGGCGTGGTGATGGAGAATTGTCTCCGCATCGATGCGGGGAGAGGAGATCATACTATGTAACAACACCTGCAGTAAGTAGCTATCCCGGATCCTGTCTGCGATATCTTTGGCTAGACATCACTGTGGGCGTGTCTGGGCTTGTGCCCCGGTGCAGATGAGATCCTGGGATGCAGCAGGCTGGGATTTGGATGAATTTACCGGCTTTTAGACATCCTAGTAGGAACCTGCTCTTCAGCTTTGATAATAGGCTGTTTTCATGTTTTATGGCGGGTCTAGAAGCATGTTGCGCAAAATACGTCTGTGAGGTTGATGCCTCGGTGACAGCTGATGTGGAAAGTGATTCTGCGGTGAAGGTGTCCAGGCACGTGTGCTGGATGGAATTACCCATGTTTGGTCCAGTGATGGTACGGCCAGCCTCCAATGGAGTCGATGGACCAGGGCGTCCTGCTGTAGAGACTGTGCCTTGAGATGAGGAGTGAGCCCCCGCCCGGGGCCAGCTTCTCTGTATCGACTTTTCATTTCACAGAGTGCCCCAGTGGCGTGAAGAAGATGTTTGCTTTCAGCCGAGGAAGTCGGCCGTATATCAACACCCAGTCTATCAGTATATGTAAAATTAGGGCATGGGCCAATTGCCACAGCATGGTGCAAATGAAAGTGCAATTCCAGCGCAAGACGACTAGGTCTACTGCAAAACACTCTTGGTGCGCCAAATCACGGCTTAGAGGACTCGAGAGCACCGTAGCAGAGAGGCACCAAGTCCTACGAGACCTCAGGTCATCAAGGAGGCTTGTATAGACCAGCCTATTCCTAGTTCCCACACACACAAAAATTGTGCTGTTTGCCCTGTTAGACTACTCATGGAAGACCAGGGCTTGTCTGGCTGTATGTAGTACATAACCATTCGACGATGTTTGCTCTGTGGACACCACCCTCTCCCCAGAGAAGTCTCCGGGCCTTAGTGACAGGTCCTCCCTATATGCAATTACTGCCAAGATAGGGAACAGTGAAAGATTGCCGTCTTCCCTCGATTGTTTGGCTTTTATATGCCGTTCAAAGACATCATGTCTCCCCGGGACACAGATGCTATGTTGAATGCGTCTATCCGGTATGGATTCGAAAGGGTGGATCCAGCAACATCTTGATTTGATATGTCCTTTTTCCTCTACAACAGCGCAAGAGCTTCACAAATGAAAGCTAGCTTCGTTGCCACTCTGTTGTTTTTGGCCAATAATTTTGACTTGAACGCTGTCAGCTTGTTCCTGGGCTCGATCACTTAGATATAACACCGCGTATAGAGCATTCTGGGATGTATTCGTTTATCTTGCCAATGACAAGATTCTTTAACATTGGAGGGACTGCTCATGTGAGGTTCCAAACGGGGTATATCTTTCGACCTGGCCTTCTCCCCGGGAGGACCTCGGGAGTACTGATTGAAGCGGACTGCTCAAGCAATCAAGAAAGCTCGCACCACATGCCGCACCGTTTACCTCATAAATGAGCAGCCTGCTCGCAAGATGTCTCCAACACTTTCACAATGATGAGGCGATTTAAAATTGCAGGCGCTGCCGGAGGGAGACGAACGATCTGCACCGTACAACTTTGTAAAGCCTTAAACAAGCGACGCTGAATCCGTCTTCAAGATTGGCACTAAAACTGCCAGCGATATCAACATGATTGTCAGGTGGAAAGTTGGAGAGGCCCTCCGAGCATGAAGATACGTAATTGTCGAGGTCAAGCGCCTGAGAGAGGACCTCGGGAGTGTAGTGGTCGACAACACATACATACCTAATTCATTGGGGGTATCTCGAACTCTCTATATGCCTAGTTTTCATTCACTGTGCTCAATGCCTCGAATGGATTTGCCGCCGCCTGTAAATGCGACGCTCTCGCTTTGGTGGGCTTCTGTTCTCGTCTTTTCACCTTGCGCGACTGCGTATTTTTCAATCTCTGGGAAGCCTCGACCTTTGCTCCGAAGATGATCTTTGGGACTCCAACAGCGTCCGACAAGATATCTAGTTGACCTTCTCGGTGCAAATGTTCAAACAAATTCTTCATCTCTGCGGGAGCTGGAAAGCCCGCAAGGGTTGGCAGTGTAGACAGGCGTTCCTTCAGCCTCTCCACCTGTCCGATCGACGTTGCGCCTAACAAAGAGCCTCCCTTCCAAATACCCAGGACCTGCTGCAACATGCGCAATGAATAACAAGTCCCCAGTATCTGGGCTGCGAGGTGGACAGCATCCCAATTGCCGGGGTCCAGCCTACCTTCAGCATTGGCAGCCTTCTTCCAAAGCCCCAGAGTGTTGGATTCCTTACTCTCATGGGCAGCATGATCAACCTCTAAGCTTAGACACGTCGTGATCCACTGCAGCCTTTTGGGCACCGCATTCTCCTTGATGAACCGGTCAACGTATTCTAGTAGGCTTCTCGTTGCCCGCAAGACTTCAGGCTCGTCAAGAAGCTCCACTGCTTGTCCCACGGACGTTATGGACAGTGTTCTTCGATATTCAATAACCTTAGAGTGTTGTCTGTTGCCATGTTGATGGAGGCTGTACGCCAGCTGCCTTATTGTCGTCCCCAGATCCCACGCACTCGCTCGGTCCCAACGATCAACGAGTGATGGCAGCCAGACCGTGAGATCTTGTTTAACATCAAATTCCCCAGCTGCATCGTTTTTTGCCCAGTCCAGAACGAATTCGGATATCCTAGGGTCGAGGAGGCTATCATGAATGAGTGCAGTGCCGGTGAAATCTGGGGTACCATGATACTCCTTGACGAAAGCTTCGAATTCCTTCGCATAGCCTTCTTCCAAGTAAGCCCATTCCGACTGGTTTGACAGATCTTTGAAAGTGAGATAAGGACGCACTCCTGATCGCACTTTTACCTCGAAGCCAAATCGCAGCATGCTCAGTTGGTCCTGCTCGAGCGACATTCGTCGACAAAGCTCACTCGGCCTGCTAATCGGAGCTGAGATGGAGCTCGCCTCTTGCATAGCGCCAAGGTCAAGTTGCAGATCTTTTAGGAAAACGACGCTGCCCGTCGGACCAAGATCATAGAGCAGCAGGTCAGAGTCCGAGGTGAGGAGGATACCACCATTCTGCTTCACGTCGGCGGCGCAGTAGGGGTCCGCCTCGCCTGGAACAAGGTAAGTGAGCTCTCGGTATCTCTTCTGTGACTGGAGACCTTCCAAGATTGCTGGGACATGGAAAGCCGGGTCGGGTACGAAGCGCTTTCGCACTTGACCATTGGCCTTGATGGCCGGGATCGTGTTCAGAAAGTACTTCTGGGCTTCGTGGGATCTCTCACATATCCGCCTGTGGCGCTCCTCCTTTTTAGACGGAGGTAGAAAGCCATCAAAATAGATGGCACCCCTACTGATGATCAGCTTTCCGATATGCAGACATGCAGATTGAGGGCGACTCGTAGCAACACTCACACTTGGAGTCCATGAGACTCGAGGCGTTCAAGCCACTGTATCGCAGTTGTGGCGAGTACTGAGTACGTAGGCTCGTCAAGTATGCTTGAGACGTTGTGGCGTGCGATCCACAGGATGTGATATGCCAGGGCTGGGCCATCAATCACAACACGACCGCACAGCTCTTGGCGCGAAGCATACTGCCTCAGCAAGTTTGTGAGGCCACGGATTCCCATCGCACTGGGGTTTTGTGGACAGAACAACTGGCTCGGGATGATCTGAAGATTTTGCGCATTTGATGGCCTGAGAGCCGCTTCATGGAAATGAGTAAGACAACCACAATACTGCCGTAAAACTTGAGCGGACTATGTAGATGCGAAAGAGAAATAAACGAACAAGGTCAAGTGCGGGTCGAACCGCGGTCCTCAGACTTTGAAAGTACACATCACTTCAGAATCAAGTTATTTTTCTCTCCAACCGAATCGCATTTGGTCCAATATCATATTGACAAGTTTGTTATGATATATTCATCAATTCTTTGCTCAAATTCCCGTTATCATTTTTACTTGCACAAAGAGAGAAGGGCCAAGTTGGATGCGAATTCGAGTTCGTCACCACGGTCAGGACGTATGGATATACTATATAGTTTAATACAAAAGTGGATGCACATCAAATCAAATACCGGGCTGTGTAGTGTAGTGGTAATCACTCCGGATTTTGAAACATCAAAATCGTATTTTCCGGCAACCAGAGTTCGAATCTCTGCACGGCCTTGACTTTTGCCACCTTTCGTGATCTTTTTCAACAATTTTATTTTTTTAATGAGGATAAGTGCAGAGGTATCAAGTCTATACACTCGACGCAAAAATCGCGTTCTGGCGTCGCGCCTGCCGCTAGACGCGTTTCTTTAGCGGGTTCGTGCTCGGGAATGCTTTCCACGCGGTATTCAGGTTCTACACCTAAATTGCTAGCATCCCCGTTCATTTGGATAATATAAAGGCAATGGTCATGCATCTTCTGATTTGAGAGCTGATTAGTCGTAGCCTTCAACAAAAGATCGCGGTGGAAGTTGGATGGGAACCCCCCCCCCCCAAAACCACCCTGGGACTTCGAGGGTTGAGCCTTACGTAAGCCAAGGGCCTATCACGCAGTACACTACAGGCGCCGCCTGGACCTCAACCATACTTAGATTCTTTTTCTCACGACACAACACCTTCGCTACGTAATGTCGTCGGTTTGACTGGTTTATTTGGAAATCGTTGGTACTGACCTTTATCGTCTTGTTGTACGCACTATGACAGCTGCACGTCTCGTTCTTAATTGAAACTTATCGAGGACGACGGTCCTTCGACGAAAGCTGGTCGGATTCCGTACAACAAAAACGACATTTTCCCTCATACCACTTGCATCGGTCGGCTGAAGACCCTGAGACCGTTATGCGGTATCTCAAAACGACCATTCGCTTTTCCAATTCCACAATATTCAGCCGTGAGACCCCCTCAGTGTTGGTGTGGAATTGAGGACTTGCCCCGTGCGAAGCGCACGACCGCAATCGGCTCAGCTTCATGCGCTTCTTTGCTGCAGCAACCAGTACCATCGACTACCAGTGGATATCGATTGGACTTGAAAGCAAAATTTGCCTATACCACTTAACAGCAACTGAGAGCTCGACAGCTTCTCCGCTGGTCAGCGCCCAAACGCTCGCGAATCTTGCTCACAGGCGGCATAGCAAGGGGGTAGCATAGGGGCTAACTGGGAAGACATTGAATTTTTCCCGGTATTGCATACGACGGACAATGATAGATTCCGAGACTCTAGCTCCACTTGATGCCAAAAAGTTTCGAACCTTTGCTGCTCGCACCTGACGGCGAGTTGGCATTCGCATTCTCCAAGTAAATCCTTTGCTTGCCCTTGATGTCCACGTAAAAGTATTTGTACTCAAAATCGCCGGAGCCTCGGTACTTGACCAAATGAATATGAACTGAGCCCTTGTTGAGCGGGCCCTCGACCTGGTCGAGAGTCAGTTGATGAATGATACGGGAATTCATATGAGGAGATCTAACTCACATAGAATTGCATCATGAGGTGCTGGTTTCCCTGAGGGTCCGTTGTCTCAGATGACCTGCACTATGTCAGAACGTTGAATTTCACAAAAATGAGCCGTAGCAAAATACAACAGACGTACGAAATCGGCCTAGCCCTCCTCCATTTATTGTACGTCTCCTCTCCATGGGCCACGATCTTCTTGCTGTCTCCGAGGAGCTCGAGACACCGATGGTCCTTCTTGATGCGGTCCACAGCCTTGTTGAAGTATGTGACCTTGGATTCGGTGCTGAACACCTCAGTCCACAGAACGTATCCCACCCCACCCTAAATCTCATGTATCAGTTTTGGCCTCGAGGAGCTCAAATGGCCGGCAACGACAGTGATTTTGAAGGCCCTTACCGTCAGAACTACGCCCACTACAATAAATCCAAGATTGAAAGTCTGTTGGGCTGCTCGGGCTGACTTTTCCGCCACTGACAGGTCAGTCCAAGGGACATGGCCGTCATCATTGAAAGGCGTGACCGCACGGCGTTTTGAAGTGGCTGATGATGAGCCAGAACCACCTACACTGGCATAATTTCTCGCTGTACAGAAGACGAGGGGTGCAATGGGGTGAGAGCCAGTAAGAATGGTGGCCGGTCGCAGGGTTGACGCGGGTACGAGTAATCTCATCCTGGCGGCTGTGACATTTCGATTGCTTAACAGCAAAGGGAAATTGGACAGAGTTCCAGGTGGACTTGATGAAGATTCTGTCAAGTATATGATGGAACGATCGTGGAAGTTGAAGAGGCTCAAATTCAAGCTTGATGAGTGACCCATGCTCGTCTTGTCGGCTTGTGGAAATACAATAGGCTATACCCCATTGGGCTTAGTCAGATTACCGAATCAAGGGCGTCCCCGACGACGGGCTGGTTGGGCTTCAAAGTATCACTTGGAAATTCGTTGCGCTGTCCGTTTCTCCTTGTGCCCCCTTACTTCAGCCGTGCGCCCACGCATTCATCCGTCCTCCTCCGACACATCGATTGTACCCCCAGGCTCTAGAGGGCAACGACGAGCCTCATATCTTGCTTGTAGCTTTCGAATCTAATTTCCAAAAGACCAGGCACGCGGTGCCTCCCGCAGCCAAGATGAGTGCTGCGCTCGCGTCCAAGCAGCAGTCGCAGAAGATCTTCGAGAAATTGAAGACCAAGCAGGCCAACAAGGTTCGTGCCACAATGCGCAAGCCTCCGTTCTGCAGCCTTGAATCCAATGCACGTCGCTGACGGAACGAACTTCATAGATTTGCTTCGATTGTGGCCAGAAGAATCCAACATGGACGTCGGTGCCTTTCGGTATCTACCTGTGCCTCGACTGCTCCTCGAATCATCGTAATCTCGGTGTCCACATCTCCTTTGTCCGCTCCACCAACCTAGATCGTAAGTGCCTGCCACAACAACGTGCACGCATTCCCGTATTGACCGAAATCCAGAGTGGCAATGGGATCAACTCCGGGTCATGAAAGTGGGCGGCAACGAGTCTGCCACCAAGTTCTTCCAGTCCAACGGCGGAACTGCCGCGCTGAACAGCAAAGATCCCAAGACCAAGTACCAGTCTCCCGCTGCGACCAAATACAAGGACGAACTCAAGAGACGGGCTGCTAGGGACGCCCAAGAGTATGTCGCTCATGCGCCCTGACGTATCTCTCACATTCTCGCTGACAACAGCTAGGTATCCGACTGAGGTTGTCATCACCGATGGCGATATTCCTGACGGCACATCCACGCCCGCCGGCGAACCCGATGATGATTTCTTCTCTTCCTGGGACAAGCCCTCTATTAAGAAGCCCACCCCACCC